>JADLZK010001735.1:0-198522 GCA_015847255.1 Hyparrhenia diplandra
ATTTCCCGTCGCGTGTGGTGTAATGCCGCGGCGGCTCCAGCTGTCCCATCGGTCGGATTGGGGGCGGTCGGCGGTTTGATTTGGCCGGATGATCGATGGCACGACCGCTGTTGTCCGGCTGACGTGCATCTGACATTTCCTTCCTCGGGGCCGGAACCTCCCAAGCCGAGGCGGGTGATCCTAGGAGGACGTATGCGTTGCCGCGCCTCGAGGGGTGGAAGCGCTAGTCTCCCTCCGGACGCAGGCGGTGATCAAGCGCCGCGAGGATGGCCTCGCCGAAAGCGCTTCCTGCTGTCGTGGCTGCGCGGCCCAGCGCCCGAGGGTGGTCCCGTGTCTAGACTGGTTTTGTACGCTCGGGTGGCTAGCCGTGCCTTCCTCGCCAGTAGCTTTGCCTAAGTTACGCCCGAGTGGAGGCGCCTCGCGAGACGGAAATCGGAGCATGGTCCGGAGGTCTGTTTGGTGAAAGTATCCCTCTTCCTATCGTCTTTCCCGAGCGTGGTCAGCGCTTCTAGGGACATTCCGGGGCTTATGGAGGTGCTGACAACCGTGCCGTGGACCGGGCTCGCCTTTGGGCCGAATCAATGGTTTGTGTTCGGTTTTCATCATGGTGGCGGCCTCCGTGTGGGCGGATGTCGCCATCGCCCGTCTTCACTAGCTCTTGTGGTTTCCGTTTGGCCACCCTTAGTCACCCGGGCTGTCCTTCGTGTGGGATATGGCAGGGCCGAGGGTTTTTTCTTGGGCTAAATGGGCGACGGCTTCGTTATAATGAGAATGTCCGAGGCCCAATTTTGGTCCCCGACACGGCCTTCAATCCGCGAGGCCTTACGGAGACCGCGTATTTTCCATTGGAACAAGTATTGAATAATAGGTTGTTATCCTACAAGTAAACGCAGCAAGACGCGTTCTTAGTTATAACTAAAGTCCCTAGGAAGTCAAAGTGGATTTTTTAGACTTTTCTTTTGCTAAAAGTCCCAAAAACACCTCTTTAAGAGTTTTTTTTAAGTCCTAGCACTAAAAAAAGTCATTAAAATTTTGAGCCAGCTGTTTCCCATCTTTGCTTCAACTTATTCTCTCCTCTAATATTATTAAATTAGTCAAAATCAGCGATGAGCTTTCTGAGTAGAACAGGCTATTTGGAACCAAACACGCCCATAGAATAGAAGGGCACAAATTATTTTTCTCAATCAATAATAAACAGAAGGCAAATTTTATATAAGCTAGTATTTTTTTTTTCATGCCTGGAAGCCCAGAACCACAACTTCACCCTGCCCCTGCTGGCCTGCCTTTCTTCCCCATCCAGTTCCCGCCCCCCGGCTCTCGGTTGTCCTGTCCTATCGCGTGCGCTCTGTGGACTGTGGTGGCGACGACTGGGCGGCCGCCGCCGCCCTACACCAGTTGTCCAGGGTCGCTATCTTCGGCCTGCCGCCGGCGACGAGCACCCCTCAGGTATGTGCACGGCGCACCCCTTCTCTTCTCAATTCCTGCTTCCGAAACCGAGCATCCAAACCTGCTATATATGGTATGACCATATCCAATGTAAGTATGTATGTGTTATGCCTACGCGGTACATCTATGTGCTTTCTGAGTTCGCCCTGCTACCAACTGCTTCTTGGAGATGTTCATGTGAACTGTGAAGCAGTTGCCCCCATCTGAACCAGCTTAGTATGATGGCATGCTGATTTTCGCTCTGG
Organism: Hyparrhenia diplandra; assembly: GCA_015847255.1. NCBI lineage: Eukaryota > Viridiplantae > Streptophyta > Magnoliopsida > Poales > Poaceae > Hyparrhenia > Hyparrhenia diplandra. The sequence continues at coordinate 1,692 of JADLZK010001735.1, forward strand.
AAGCTGTTGGAATGATGAGGGACTGTTGTTGGTTCTGGCCCCCAGATTGAAACCAAATGCTAGAACTATATGCCTTGATCCCTTTATCACCTTTTTACAGTAGTTCGGTTGTGTAATCATGTTATGCTAGAATGGATGGGGTATAACTAGACTACACTGCTTAGTTACTTGTAAAGATGGAAGAAAATGGTCGGGAAATACCTTGATTTCATTTGGTGGTTGGTGATTACTGAATTCATCTCATAAAGATGATTTTACATTATAGTACGGAGTGGTGATTTCGTTTGCAGTTTCATTTTTCTTACCAAACATTTGGCTTACATCTGATAGGTTGGAGTTTGGGTAGGAGCTCTGCCTTTCAATTAAAGAAGGGTAAAAAGAGGTTTATGTACAAAGCAAGAGTTTATTTTTGGGGTTAACATGTCCCCCATCTCCTTTTTTTCTGGTACTGTTCCTTTTGCCGCCTGAACTATCTGAACTCTGCTGTATTTCCGCTTGACTGCAATGGAAATGGGGAAACCCCTTGTTTTCAAAAACAAATGTACAAAGCAAGAGGAGATTGGAAGTGTGCTGCAAATTTTTATTCAATTGGTTCACATGATATAATGCCTATACTAAGCCCTTATCTTGTATCAAGATGACAATATTTATATTATTTTAAGTTTTCAGAAATCACCAAGTTGGAGTGTGCCGTTGTTGCCTTAGTTATTGATCTTAGCTTTCTATTTTCTATGCACATGCAGTTGTAATGATTGGTATAACCTATATGGGAAATCTGTCTTTTTTTCAGGGAGGATGTTGCCTTTGTTCAGACACTGCTGTGCCTTTGCAAGTCATCATCCTCAGCCCTTGATTTGGAGGAGCATCTTCCAAACATCGGGAAGGAGCAAAAACAAATCAGGAGTTGGAGTGCACAGTGCTCAGCAAATCAGGATCAATCTATAGAGAAAGGCAATGCTCCAAAGAATTTAGCAATACCTGATAATTCACTTCTCGATGCTCGTATTCTCTATTGTACCTCTCCTGCCCTGGGTCATAACAAAAGTAAGCTATTCAGGTTCCTGTTTCATAGCAGAGTACATTCAGATTCAGTTACATGTATGTTGTGCTACTCATTTTCATTAGTTGCTTGTTGACTCAAAACTTTAATATTTCATATAATTCATTCTTCCATAAAGCATACCTCACCCTAAAACTCACATTTGAAGAATGCCTTTCAACTTCTTTTTGAGGGCATTTGTGGGGAGCAGTCAATTTATGTCAGCAATACGCGACAAGTTTATGGCGCCGTGGTTGAAAAAAAAAACAAAAAAGTGAATTGCTGAACAATATGCAATAGTTCTATACCATATATGTAAATGATCGGTAAATAACAACCATTTTCTACTGTACTATGCAACAACTTTCTTGAGGGAAAAAATGATACATAGATCTGAAGAAGTCACAATGTAATAAGTTGTCTCATCTGTGTTGTGGATTGTATCATAATAATTTCCACTTCTTTTTTTTGCTATTCAGGAAGCACATCCAGAATCTAACAAAAGAGTTCCTGCAATAGTTGATGCTCTTGATAAATTAGAGCTTAGTCCCAAGGTATACCAGCAATACTACTTTGAATATTCACAACTATTTTTTGGAACTTTTACCCTAAAGAAGCATCTTTATTTTTCAGTTTACCTTTATTTGACATCGTACTAAAATTGGGTCATATAAAAAGAAATAGGATGAACAATCAACTTGAGGACATTGTCTTATCTCACTATATGTTTCAACAGTTCTTTTTTATCTTTAGTCAAACCTTCTGGGGTTTTGGCATGTTTCTTTCTTATACCATGTTCAGTTGCATTTCACTAGAAAAATACAAGTATTTGTAAGTTAAATGTCATCTCATTTGTTTAGTTTTTCAGCATCGTGGTTCACAGGTTCTTGAAATTCAAAATTTCAACCCTGCTTCTCAAGGCGATGTTGCACGAGTTCATTCAAGAGCTTACATCACTGGACTTGAAAAGGTACTTGCCATCAAGCTGTCCTTACATATTCTTACTTTTCTGATAAGAAGTTGCTTTTCTCTACTGGTGAAAACCTATCAGATAGGTTTTAAATAATGCTGCAATTTGCTTAATATGTGTCAGAATGTGGCTACAGGCTATGGGTAGAGCTTCAGATGAAGGTCTGATACTTATTGAAGGGACTGGACCAACATATGCTACAGAGACTGTAATGCTTTTTCCATGTGCTCTTTTCGTTTTTACATGTTTCTGATGCTAATTGTGCATGCCCTCTACAATTTTGCTGCCAGTGGCGGAACCACCACCCGCCACCCTGGGCCGCTGGCGCATCCTCCGCAGATGCTTGAAATTTTTCAATTGTATTAAATAATAGAAACTCCGTTTTTAGATAAATATTCTTGCATAATGAGAATCGCCTGGGCTATTAAAAGTTCCTGGCTCCCAGAACTGTTGCTGCTGTGCTTTCACAAGCTTTACTTGAGTTCTGTTATCAAGCCGTTCCTTTCATGAGGATTCATGGACGTTTGCATTTCTCCAGGGCATTTTTTTCATGTTTTTTAGCAAGTGATAAAATCGTAAGTCCTGTTGGTGAAACTTGTCAGGATGAAACAGTTACTTAGGCATATGTGTTTTATCAGGCCATGTAAATGGAATGTCAAAAGAAAAAAGAAACTGTTATGGACCTATTGGGGATATCGCAACTTCGATTTTGTGGAGTGCTGTAATGGCACAGCTTAAGTCAGTGAACTTTGAGAGAAACGGAGGACCATAGGCTGGCTTGACTGTGATTCATTCTTACTTGGAATAAGGACACTGACTTTGTATACCTTAAAAGCAATAAACGTTTTGAGAAGAACCCCAAAGTAGCAATTAATTCAAGGAAATACCAAAACAGAAACAAATTGTAGTTACCATTAATTAATTCTTGATTCTGTATCCAGTGATTTGGTGATTTTCTGCTGGATCATGGGCCCACATTTCTTTGGAAATACCTCTGTTATCATTACTAGTACACCAATAAATGAGAATATAAAAATATGATAGTAGGTGAAGAAGGTTGGAATCAGGGGCGTCCTAAGAAAGTGAACAGGATAAGTGCTAGTATTAATTTGGTTGGAACATGGAAATAGACAGAGTTTTGCTCAGCATGCTTACAACTGAGCATTATATATGAGGTATTTCTTGTTTCGTGGTTACCAAGAGAAATATAACTAGTGATCATTTAGGCGCTTTATTATGATTTTTGGTGTTACTGATAACTGCAGAAATTTTTTGATCCATAAATTTGACACTGGAGAACACGCTAATCAAGTCTGAACTGGCACTAAAGGTATCACCCAAATTTTCTAAAGAAAGCTATTAAAGTATATAAGACATTGTTGATTTCATCACTCAAATTTTCTGTGATATATTTTTAAGTTGCTACTCATTGATTGTTTCATAGTATACTTCACCCATTGACGTGCATACTACTGGAATCAGCAAAATTTTAGATATCACCATTTTTAAGTCGTTCCATTTTTCTGTATAGACTTTCCAAGAATCGCTTCTATCAGCTGGTGCTGGAATCACATTGGTTGATTCAGTGGTAACTAACCTTCTCTCTGTTGACTATTATGGTGGTTTAAGCATGTTTTAAATTTACTTCGCAGTGCTGTTTTCGAAAAAAAAAACTGCATGTTTTTTTGTTAGGTCGCAGCATCAAATTTAGGTCCTAATCCGCCCCTTGGCTTTGCATTAGTAAGGCCACCAGGACATCATGCCGTTCCTCAAGGTCCCATGGGTTTTTGTGTCTTTGGGAACATCGCAGTGGCAGCTAGGTACGCCAGCATCAACATGGACTAAAGCGTGTGATGATAATAGATTTTGACGTTCACCATGGCAATGGGACATCCGATGCATTTTATGATGATCCAGACATATTCTTCCTCTCAACTCACCAGGTTTTGTACTCCTGTTTTCTGTTAGCCTGTAACATCTCTTTGTGCAACTAGGTGCTGAACTTTACCATGAAACAGTTTTGTGTTTCATATGTGATGTAGCTTGGAAGCTACCCTGGTACTGGTAAGATCAATGAAGTCGGACAGGGTGATGGTGAAGGGACGACACTCAACCTTCCTCTGCCCGGTGGCTCAGGTGACTACGCAATGAGATGTGCATTTGATGAGGTCATTGCTCCATCGGCTCATCGATTTAAGCCTGATATATTCCTTGTTTCAGCCGGGTGAGATCCTTCTATCCATCCTTAAAACCAAGCTCTTCAGTTCATGAATATGCTGAGAAATAACTCCCTTGGTTATATGAACCCACAGATCAGCATTGTTCTAGGCTAGCCGAACTGACTAATCATGTGCGTCTCAGATAGACGACGCACACGTGCTGGACCCTCTGGCTGGCCTGCAGTTCACAACAGGCACGTTCTACATGTTGGCATCCAGCATCAAGCAACTGGCCAAGGAACTCTGTGGTGGCCGCTGTGTCTTCTTCCTGGAAGGCGGGTACAACCTGCAGTCGCTCTCCAGCTCTGTTGCCGACACGTTCCGTGCATTCCTTGATGAGCCCAGCCTCGCAGCACAGTTCGATGATCCAGCGATACTTTTTGAAGAGCCGATTTCGGAAGATCAAAGACGAATTGAGAAGGCCAAGGGCATCCATTCACTCTAGGCTGGCACTAAATTTGGGAAAACTGCTGCCAGCAGTGTGTACTGCAAAGGTGCAAGATCTTGTGGCATTTTGCAGGTAGTCCATAGTTTGAACTTGGAAGGCTGAGTCATTTCCATTTAGCCAATTCTCACCAGAATGGGATTACCATTCTCTCAGTAGCAGCAGTGTATAGTATAATATACTAGCTGTATATATATATTGATCAAAAGTTGTGTGCTACAACACTAGGCTGGGTCATTTTCATTTAGCCAATTCTCACCAGAATGGAATTACCATTCTCCCAATAGCTAATAAGCAGATTAAAAAACACAACTGGCTCGGTGGAGGCACGGAAACTCTGGAGCTACAACAGAACTTTGCAGTTCGCACAAGTGAAGTTCTGAGGTCTCTGGGAACACTGGCGAAGCAACAGGACGAGCAAGATCAGTCTGAAACTGTGAACTCTGAGGGAGGCTCTGGACTAACACAGGCAAGAAACCTTTGAAATCTTGACCAGCTGACAACTGAGGCTGTCCCTGTCTCCCTGACCCTGAGTACTATAAGGCTAGTACCAAGCTGGGGGCAGGAGTCCTGTGGCCTGGAAGGGCTGCCGAATGGCCAATGCAACAACTGATTCAAGTGAACATCTGGGTAAGTTGCTGGACAAGGTCCTGTGCGTGAGCCTCTGATTGCTGCCTAAGCTGCTCCTGGAAGAGTATTTGTTGTTGGTGCTGTCTAGCGAGTTTCTCCTCCATCTTCCATTCCTCCTGGAGTCAGCTGTCTGTCTTTCCTCGGCCTCTGTTAGCCGTGAAATATTTGAACAAGCTCGGTAGGCTGAGGCCTCGGTCACTATTGGAGAGGTCATATCTTAAGCATCCTTGGGTGCGAGGGCGCTGAGCCGCTGACAGATAGCGCTTGATGATAACTCCTTGCCCTTGCACCAGTGTTATCACCAGAATACCAGATAGACTAGTTGGACAGGCATCCTCGAGTTGCTCCTGGGTGAACGCATGTCTAACTAGTCTATGTCCGCTGACTTTCCTCAAGCGGTTGTTGTCTTGCTGGGTTGTCTTGCTGGTCTGTCTTTTTGAAATCCTTTGAATCCCAAGCTCAGGGTGGCCTGCTTCACGTGCTCTCGGTGCTTCTCTGTCTTGATCTTCTTCTATCTATGCTTCTTTGTTGCCTTCCCCTTTCCCTTTCTTGCCATCTGCATGAGAATATGGTTAAAACATCGAGATAGGTGCGGATATATAAAATGTAATAGTGTAGCTGTGAGATAAGAAAAAAGATGTTCTAATAGCATAGCATGGATAGATAGATTTGAACATGCAGACATTGACAGAGGATGGGTTATGACATGATAAGAGATATTAAATCCTGACCATGAGATTAAGCATAATATTAATACTGATAGAAGAGCATGCCATGAATGAGCAAATGATTTAGGAAATTGAATGGAGTAAACCGCTTATACTATCACCAACGAATCAAGTGTATCATATAGCAACTCCTAGAGCACTTAGGTGTCACGGTAGTAATTAGTGACTTGACACATTCAATTTGAATGCTTTTAAATTAAAACTTAATTTTGAACATATGTTTTGTTAAGAAACTCTGATTTTTACCTAAACATGCTAAAAAATTCTGACAAAATATTACTTTCCAAACCATAGGTTTAGATAATTTTTCTCAGACTTTTTAGTCTAGTTTCAAGCTAAACATGTTATAATAAGACTGAAATATTGTATTTCAAGAAGCTTTTTATATTAAAACTACAAGAAGTATGATACCAAATACAACCAAAATGATTAACTCACCGGCTCAATCACGCCATTCACTATGGTGTAACTCAGCTGACCAGCTAGCCACACCACGTTATTTGGCATAAAAAAGGCTCTTTTTAAATATTTTAGTTTTTTTTTTGTTTTTAAATCTCCCTTGCCGAACTGGTGACGATCCTCGATTGATATCAGTGCGCATATACATAAATGAAAATTCAAAGACCATTGCGATATGGCAACGATAACGGCTCTTAGGAATGGACACATGTACAGTATTTCGCATCTTAACAAACTCAAGTCAAATACTGACATATCTTACATTGAAAGCCAACCACACATACATTTAGCATCACACATTGTCTGTAAACACAGTTAGAATTATCTCAAATCAACCTGGACAGATCATACATGACACGAGTAAAACAACCTAACTCAGAATAATACATCACGGAGTTAAAAAGAACACAAAATCTAAAAATCACAAGGCCTGATCAGGCAGCAGGGACATCCTTCAGCGTTGCAGGATCGACCTTCGGAGGGTCTGAATGGCGTCTCACTCTTTCCTTGGGCTTATCTGTTGGGACAACACTTGGTTTATCGACGACAGGGAACGACACAGGCTTCTTAACAACGGAGTGGACCAGAGGTGCTCTCTCAGGAACCTCAAATTTCTCAGTCAATATACTGCGGTACCGAGACTTCGCCCTTGCAGACTCTGTCGACTGCATGTAACTGGGGAGAGGAGGTGTGCTCGTCAGGCTTGCATCATCCCGGACTGAGCCTCCTCCACCTGTGCTCTGCCTCCTTGGGCGCTCAGAGCGGATGCTTGTGATGCTCCTCAGGTCATCCTCCTTGTACAGCCAATTGCCCCTTGGACTTGCTGGTCTGGTCTTTCCTGAGGTTGATGGGGCCTTTGATGGCGGAGTTGAAGGTGATTGCCGGCTTGGTGGGCGGCTCGACTTGTTTGGAGTTGCTGGTCTCTGGATTGAGATGGCACGGGGTAAAGATGCTCGAACAATACTGGTGCTTGGAGTCTTTGTCAGAGCACGTTCTTTAGGATCCTTGTCTGACGCCGCGGATCTGCTCTCCCAAGGTCTTGCGGTCATCCAGCGTTCCATCCAGCTCCAGCCCCAGTTAGGATTCCCAGGTTCCGTAAAAAGTAGGCGTTATAGTTCGACCAGAAGTCCTCCACTGCATTAGGAAAAAAAATGCCGAAAAGAGTGAGAAAAGGAGCTACATGTATAGAAACATATCAATGTAGCAACAGAAGTTGGGCCAACTAGCTAAACAAGAAAAATAATATACAAACTCCACAGAAACAAAAGAGACAACTTGCCTGGTGAGAAAATGCATATGCAAGTGCTCTTTCTCGTCTTAGTGCAGCTTCCTGTTTCATCATAAGGTTGGCCTCAATTTGCTCTTTGGATTGATGGCTGTGATCCCAGTCTTCATCAATCTGATAAGAAAGTTAAGTGTTAGAAATCTCTTATACCAGGACGTCCTATTCTATTTGGGTGCAACGTTAACATTATTTTGTGTTCCTAGATATCAATGTAGCTTAGACTCTTGCATCAAAATGGTGTGCTCACCTTCATTTTCTCAAGTTCTCTTTGATGTTTCAATTGGAGCTGCCTTTGAAGAGCCTGTTTCTCCTCCTCCAACTTCACCCTTCTAGAGTAGATTTGAGTTTGAACTCTTGTCATTGTTTGTGTGCATTGCAAGGTGTGAGCAGTTTGGCGTTTGACAGCATTTCCATCAACAAGTGACTTCAATCTAACGAGCCCCTTAGTGCCCCGCAATGCTCTCCTTGCCTAAAAATGAAATTTATGTTTTACAGATCAATTAATATCACAGAAAGAAAAATGAGCAAAACATGCATATATGTAGGTCAATGAATCCAATGAGATCAGTGGAAGTATTCTCAATACATCATGTTCAGTTATACTTTAACTTGTTTTTTCAGCTGTAACATTAGCATCAGCATTTCTTTTAAGAACCATACCATACTATTGGAAACATCATGTTCAGTCACGCTTTTAACTTGCCTTTTCAGTTGTAACATTAGCATCAGTATCTCTTTTAAGTACCATGATATTGGAAACATCAGACAGATATAAGTTTGAAAACGACCAGCAAAGTGAGATCTTGGCTGTATTCTAAAATGAACAGATTATAGAGAGACACAATGATGAATTAGACAGCAACGCTTTACCAACCAAATCAGATGTCAAAATATTAACCAAAAGTTAGTTTGTGTGGATGGTCTCAAGTGCTAATAAGTTCAAGACAGTGACCCACAGCAGTCAGATACTATAGGGCTAGTGCGACGACATCAACAAGATAACAGAAGCAAGTAGTAAATGACCTACAAGTGCAGATGAAGAATTACCAGATATCCCCTGAAGGCAGTCTGAATCTTGGTGGCAGCAAGTTCTTCCATCGAACTAACTGGCATTTTTGGTGCAGCCGTGGTAACTGCTGTGAGACGGACAACCTCCCAGCAGCCTGGGCAGCAACTGCTGCAGCTTCAGCAGCGACAGCAGATGCAAGCGCAACAGAGTAGGCATGCTTGTTCTGCTCACTGTCTGTTTCAACTGGATTGACATCTTTAATCTCCAGAGAGTGGGGCTGAGTTGGTGGTGGTGATGGCAACGGAGCTACTGGAGCAGTCCCTGACACGGTTGAGATCGAAGGCTCCGAGTGCTTCTTGGTTTTTCCAAATGGCCATCTCCTCTTGGATTTTGACTTGTCTCTCTCAGCCTTCATAGTAGCCACAGTCATATACTCGTATAGATTGAAATGAAAGAACTTTGATGACCAAGTGGACCATTTTTTTCTTGTGAATAGAGAATTTCAATATACCTTTGCTTCCTTTCTGTCTGGATCAGAGGAGCTGAAAACTTTCTTCACCGCACTAAACCACTTTCCTTTCTTACCCATTATTTGGGTTGTATTGCTGTGCCTGTGCCTTCAATGTCTAACTGCAAGCCTGCAAGTACAAGAACAGATCAAAGGTGTGCCAGAATGTCTCCACTAAAAAAAGGCTGTACCCAAATATTTGACCAGCAGAATCTAGTATTTGCAACAACAACCAAATCATGATGGAAAACACGAAAAAAAATCAGTACTAATAATAAACCAGGGATCAAAAGTTCTACTTAGTGTTCTTGTACTCTTATAATTCATCCATCCAGGAGTAAAAATTCTAAAAGAAAGTCATAACATCAGTACCAGCAAACATGCGAAATGAATAGAAGTTCTACTGCTACGGTTCAACCACAAATCGACAGCAGAAACAGCTTCCCAGTTCCCACTGCTGAAATGTAAATCAGGCAAAAAAGAAAAGGAAATCCCGTCTTCACCAGGAACTAGCAGGATTACATACAACACACAAAAAGGTTTGACTGGATCGAGCAAAAAAACCCACGAACTAGGTGGAATTGAGCCTACAGGTAAGCTGTGGGGCGTGTTCTTCGCGAACCAGCGGGCAATTCTTCCGCGTAAATGGCAACTTCTTCACAGAAGAAGAAACGCGCGTTTTGGCACACAAACCAAGCTTCGTGTGGCGTCTTCTATCCTTCGGCACTCGACTCCAGCGGGGAATAACTCGCCGGAAGGCCGAAGCACAAACGGGAAGACTGACCCTCGCACCCCTCTTCCACAATCGCCGCGCCAAACCAGCCAGAAAAACCCAGAACAAAACCTCAGGCAAAGCCAACCAAGAGGAATCGAACACCGGTGCGCGCAAAACCCACAAAAGATCCGAATTTACCGCGAGAAAGGCAAGCTTTCACGTCGAAGCAAATGAAGCAAACCACCGAAAGCCCTGAGCCTCTCACCCACACCCACCTTCCCCACCGCACTGAAGGCGCCAAGGACCTAACTCTGGTGGCCCTCGGTAGCCACCGCCCACCGCGCGGACATCTATCTATCACCTCCTCCTCCTCTACGGGTAGCTTATAGTCAGATCAAACAGGCGACCAACGCATCCAGGACGAAGAAAAAACCGGGGGCTGGCGAAAAGGAAAGTGGAAGGCGAGGATGGAAGTGGAAGGGGGCAAGCAGCAGCCAAACCTTTTTCTCTCTCGCTTTCCTCACCACTCCAAAAGCGCCTCCTTTTACCGGCTAGTCCAGCCGCGCACGCAGAATCGATTCGCTCACCCCCACCGCCCGGACGGCGTCCCCGTCCCGCCCTGTTCACCCCCGCCTGGGCAGCGCGTGGCCCCGCTTTTGCCCTCCAGCCGCGGACCACGGCGGCGGAGGATGCGGGCAGCCGGAGGTGGGTAGCGGGGGGCCCGCCGGCGGCGACGAGCCGTTCCCTCCCGCTTCCGATCTCCTCCCTCCCTCGTGACGGTCACGCTCCCGGTGCCAGCCGAAAGGCGCTGTCCCTGTTCACCTCTTATATTGGCAGCGTGGCGGCCCCACCGAGGGGAGCATGACATCTGGGCCCCACCACGACCGCGGACTAGTCGCGGCAGAAGACGTCAGCCAGTTGCGACGACTGGTAGTACGAGCCGGAGACGTTGGCTTTGGCTGCAGGCCTGCGGCTATGGCCTGCGGCTGCGGCTGCAGCCGCGCGCCGCCGCGCTTGGGCCCAACCGGCTGGTGGCCCACACGTCATGGACGGAAGCGGATCTTCGCGGCGATTTATCCGGCACCGGGCAACCGATAGCATAGTACTATGCAGCGCCCCCACCGGTACTAACTGCAAGGCCCACATGTAATTGACTCTGTTAGCTTCGGTTAGAGGGGCCCACCCGCACCGTTCCAACTTGATCCCGTTAAATGCCCGTGTTAAAACGGGGGCATTTACGCCTCGGTGACTCGGGTCATTAATAAACGTCCCAAGATTGGGAAAGGCACGGAAAGGCTTCGCTCGGCCGTTTTTTACAGCTTTTATCAGTTGATGACAATGCAGTAAACAGTGAAACGCCGCTGGCCTTTTGTACTCTCGTGTATCTTTTGCAGTTTTTTTGCCTGCCTGCCAGCCATTATTTACTCCCATAGGCAGAGCGGTAGGCCCATCACCCATGCTTTGAGAGCAAAGGGCAAGCAAGGGCAAAGGAGATGGAACGGAACGGCAATGGCACATCAATGGTATTCTCCACATCAAACTCCGTATGATTAGAATAGCGTTGGTGTCAGTGCAACGGAGACGCTGCGACCTGCGAGATGAGATCCGTCTGCAAGTGTGGTGTTTTACTATTAATTATTAACTACGCGCGCCACGCCAGCCCCTCGCGGTGTTCTGTCCTGGATGCCGGATCAGATCTTGGCAACTCGGTGGAGGCCACGGGCCAATGGCGTCTCTGGCGACGGCCATCGTTGTTGCCCTCGGTTCCGGGTGCTCTTGCACGTGCCGAATGCCAGATTGTACAGTTCGCCCAGACACCTTTACCCACGGCAGCGGACACCTTTTCGCCGGCGGCGGGGAAGGGAAGCAAAGCTGCAAATGTTGGAATGTGAACGGTGGGAACGGCCAATACTGTTTTGGGGTAATGGGCTGCTAGCTCAACGTCAAAGCCGTAGAATGAGACGTACTGTTCGCTCATGTTTTCTTCGGTTATGTTATTTTCTTTGTGGAAAAACAATGTAATTCATAAGTTCAAACAAATAAAGCATCTTAAATAGCACCGAATCCATGATCTACTAACCAGGTTGGCTTTGTAGCTCTTGACCACGCACAAAGGACATGTGATTAGAGATGTTGCAAGACAGGTTATCTCGAACCAACAAAAAGACTTAATTTTTTAGGGTTCCGTTGTCACATACTCCCTCCGTCCCGCTTTGTATGTCGTCCTGGCCTCTGTCAAAGTTCATCCGATAGCAAATGAATGTGGAGTGAGAAACTGGGTAGGTACATGATGCATGCAATGAACGTGGACACAGGCAACAGCTCCCAGAACGACAAACAAATGGGGACCGAGGGAGTAAGTGGTAGGGGGCTTGAGCTCCCCAACCAGATCGTAGTACATGTACCGTGTTTAGTCTTTCTCCCCGTTGATTAGGTTCCCGAGAGCAAGAATGCTGGTGAGGCAGGTCCAACAGTAGGTCGACACAATTTCGGGAATGCACTACGCCAGCCCGAAAAGTAGCTTAGGCTAGCAACGGCTTTGACGAGCAAACCGCCTTGACACAATGAGGACCCAACATCGGATAACGATGAGGACGAAGTTGCCATCATCTCAGCGTGGTGCTGTTGTTTGCAATGACCTTGCCGAATCCATTAGTGAAGTCGAGGAGAAATCCTCATTAGAGTAGCGAAGGACGCCTCGGTCATAGTAGATAGGGACGTCAACCTTTGGGATCTATTACCCATATCCATCATGGTGAGTCACGCCCACAATTTTTCGGCCGTCTTCTCCATATCCAACTTCATCACCGATGTAGCAGTGAGGCGGGTAAAGCCCCCTTATCACCGTTGATCTCATGGAACACCCTAAAGAACAACCAAGAACTTTAGGCATTATTGTTTTGAGAACGAACTCGAATACCCTAAAGACCAACCAAGAAGTTTAGACATGATTGTTTTGAGAACAAACTCGCTCCAAGGTTATTGAGATCGTTACACCGGAATGGAGGTGCCACGATATGTGTGAGAGGCACTAAGCTAAGCTCCCATAGGAGAGGCAGAAGTCGCTCAGTTATATAAAATTATAAGCTCGATCGTGGATTTCATTAATATAAGTAATTACATCCAAATAGCCGTACAATATAAGTATTTGATTTGTATAAAGTGACATATACATTGACTGACACTAGGCTAAGCTCGCACAGGAGAGGAAGAAATCGCTTAGTTATATAAAATTATAAGCTCATGGATTTCATTAATATAGGTAATTAGGTCCAAATAGTTGTTCACTATAATTATTTGAGTTGTATAAAGTGACATATACATTGACTGACATGTTTTGCACATATATGAATAAACAAAGCAGAGTGACATATTTTTTGGATCACCACGTAAAATCGATTAATATTTTCACTTTTTCTATGTCTCTGTTAAAAAAAATCATCTAACTCCATCTTGTGACGTGTTAGTTGACGTGTTAGTTGTACGTAATGACAGATCCCATCTTTAGATGATGATCTAAGGGTTTAACACGTTGCAAAAAAATGTTGGTTATTTTTCTTATAAAAAAGATATAGCAACTCTCTAATATTTTAGCTAATTTATTAAATCAACCCGTGGTGTGACCCCTTTCGCTCCTAACCACAGGTCCACAGGTAACGTCCTGTTGGATGGCCGGGCCGGGCGCTGATGCTGCTTTTTTTTTTTGATAAAGTATACCTGTATTAAATAAGGACACAGTACAAGTACAAGTACACTGTATACGGATACGTAGGACAGCTGTCCACCCTACATGCAAACAAGACCTCCAAAAGATTAAAATTACAACCGGGTCCTTGGACCATCTACCACCAGCCGGGCTCGGGATCCGCCGCGGAGAACGATGACTCCTTCCGCCGCCAAATCCGAGGCCCGGACGAAGCTCGAGGCTCGGTGGACCGCGAGGTGGACCGCAGACGCGTTAGGACTCGCAGAGGAGCGAATTTGTTGAACGCCCATCCGTCGGACCACGCGCCAAGCTCCGGCCGGCCTCGAATCGGCATGCCGCCGACGCATGTCCTCCACCGCGATGAATCTGGTCCGCTTCGCCACCGCACCATAGCTCCTACGGCCTCAACGTATGGACAAAGAAAAACGCCGCCATCTCCGCCCACTCAAAGACCGGGCCGCGAACACCGCACGCCGCCCAAGCGAGGAAACAGAGGCGCGGGACTCCTAATCGCCGTTTCCACGCTCGCCGGCGGCGTCGGAGCGGCACCGCCCGGGACGGGAAGAGCACGGGGAAGGAAGTTATTCCATGGCGTCGTCGCCGCCCGCCGCCCGCCCGTTGCCGGACACGAAAACCTAGAAACCCTAGGACCTAATCTACACCGCCAAAGCGAGAGAGCCACCGTTCCCATCCACCTCCGAGGGCCAGGAGCCCGCCGGAGACGGAGGGGAGCGGCGACCTCGCCGGCGGGAGCACGGGATCGCCCCCTTTTCGCCTCTCTCGCACTGTAGCCCTAGAGAGAGGGGAAAGGCAATCGTATATCGATCCGGCGCTGATGCTGCTACAGCTACACCAAACGACGTTGCAGCCTTCGCAGGAGGATACAGGAGCCGAAGCGAAGGCAGCGTGTCATCGCCCGCTTCCGCCCTCACCGGCAACGTCCTATCAGATGGCTTCGTACTATCAATCCATGTGGATCGAAGTGCCCCCCGTCAGTAAACAGTTTGTAGTGGCGCGCCATTTCTGATGGAGGAACGTGTGGTCTCACCCGAAATCCATGCTCTGATGCCCCTACGCCTGCTAGCTACCCTATCTATCCGCTACAAGTATGATTGATCAAGGAGCACCTTTTCCCGGAGAGGTTGATGCTGGTGTTGTTGACGCACATGCTGCTGTCCTAGGGCCGGACCGCTGATCTGAATTGTTAACAGTACCACAAAGATTGGTTTGATTAGAAATGGAGAACTTGTGATGATTACTCCAGGAATGGTACATTTGGCCTCATCCATATGATCAGATCCAAGATCCAACTTGAAACTAATATGGAAAGAAAGGAAGTTCCAATGAGTTTGAGGAATAAATGGACGTGATCTCCCGTTAACAAGATGGGGTCGGGGTGACAATGACATAACAGGAGGTATTTCACCCCGAGTGTTTCAGATAACGCGTCACAACAATGGCATATATAGGAATATAATAATAATATATAGTAGAAATGTTCTAAAGACGCAACAAGCTCATAATGCAGTACAACAATAATATTTATTTCTAGATTGAAATTCCCACCCCATCGGCTGCCTTATCTTTGCAATCGTTAGAATAGCAAGACGTCAAATATTTTCTTCTTGCAAAATAATAGTATGTGGAATACATCAATCCCTAAACAAAAGATGGGTCCATCATTCTCACACTTCATGACAAGTTATATCTTTCTTGGCCACGTAAGCCCCTGTTAAACGGCTTATCGATCCACCCGTCAAAGTATTTTCTCTCACAAAGATCACCACCCAGCCAAATTACCAACAAAGATTTTCTCACATCGGCCCGGACAAATGACCGGCCAAATTTAACAGGCTCGTAGTTCTTATCGACATGACATGCCAAACCAGCTCATTAATCTTACAACTAGGTTCAAGCATGGCACATCACACATTGAGGCGATGCCACGCTATGGGCTATGCTTGAACCTAGCTGATTCGGGACCTAGTTCTCGTAAAATATCGCTAAAATGGGCCTTGTCTTGTCATCACCTATAATTTCTTTACTAATTTCACATGTTGGAGTAAGATGAAATAGTTTTATGAGGCCTTGTCTTGTCATCAACTATAATTTTACTAATATCCCTCAAATGGGCCTTGTCTTGTCGCCAAGATAAAGGAGGGGCACGAGCACCGATGGCATCGGAGGATGTGGGATTGTGTGAGATGGTGGTAAGATGGACAAATAGGGCCCGGTGATATTGAGTGTCGAGGGGGTGGGGGGTTGAGTGGGTACCATAAGACGAGGGGTACGAAGCAAAAAACTCTTGCAAATGATCAATAGTCTGATTTAAGGGCCTTACTTTTCTAGAGCTACAGAAGGTAGGGGGCTTTGTTGGACTTTTTTTTGGCTCTAGGGTTGTACCTTAGTTACTCTAAGGAGAGCATATTATAGGAGGTCAAAAGTCATGCACCGATGCCATTGTCTTCAGTTGGTGCTCTAGATTATCCCATAGTCGATTTGCGTATGTGTCATTTTAGTGTCCGAAATCCTCAGTTGCATCCCGCCATCCTAAATGTTAAATGTTACGCCTTTTTGTTTATTGTCTAGACTGTTCACATAGTATTTAAATGGAGTTAAATTATTTAAATACACACATCAATGTATGTAAGAAAATATGGATTCTAGCAAGCACAAATGTTTTGCTAATGAAAATATATGACAATCCATCTCATATATCTACAGTGCTAATTAGTTAGTGTCACTCAAAATGGTAGTTGTATACACCGTTTTAGTAGATGGTTTAAAAGGTTTAACTGCTCCAACCATTTAATGGACTACAGTATTTATTTAGGACCAAATGATATGGTTGGATCTCATCTACTACCGTTTATTTAAACAGCATTTTGGTGAACGGTTACAGCCTAGAAAAGGCCGCTTTTCGTATGCACTACTATGCAGGCTACGGCTACCCTCATGGCGCGTGTGCGTACCAATATGCAGTACAAATGTGAATGCCAGTACGGCAGCCTGAACCAACCAATTCGTGGCTTCGTGCTGTACTAGTTGGAAAAAGTCAGGTGCACTCGGCGGCCAAACTAGACCAGGCTCTGACGCTGAGTAAAAAGTTCACATTTCCTCCCCCAACTATCACAGAAGTTCACTTTTCCTCCCTCAACTCTAAAACCGGACAAATCACCTCCCTCAACTTTTCAAACCATGCATTTTACCTCCCTCGGGCGGTTTTGAGGGTGGTTTTGCTACAGTAACCGCGGGTTTGCTACAACGTCCGTGGTTTTGCTACAGTACAGGTGCCTTTGTCTTTTCTTTTTTTTTTAATTCCGGTTGAATATTTGAAAAATCATAGTAAATCATAGAAAAATCATAAAATGAAAAATCCAGTTTTGTTGGACTCCACATGAGTAGATCTACATAGTAAATATATAATATAATATGCTTTAGTATAAAGTTTTTCCTACGAAGGTTTTGTCTTTTTTTTTTTTATTTATTTGTTGAATATTTGAAAAAATTATAGTAAATCACAGAAAAATTATAAAATAGAAAATCTAATTTTTGTTAGACTCCACATGAGTAGATCTACATAGTGAATATATAATATGATATGCTTTTAGTACAAAAGTTCTACACAGTGAATATATAATTAATTGAAATAATTCGTAGCTGCAACTTCTATAATTATTTTGTTGAACTAAAGTATGCCATATTATATATTCACTGTGTAGATCTACTCATGTGGGAGTCTAACAAAATTGATTTTTTATTTTATGATTTTTCTATGATTTACTATGATTTTTCAAAAGATTCAACCGAATTTTTTTAAAAAGAAAAGACAAAGGCACCTGACTATAGAAAAACCACGACATTGTAGCAAACCCGCGGTTACTGTAGCAAAACCGCCCGAGGGAGGTAAAATGCATGGTTTGAAAAGTTGAGGGAGGTGATTTGTCCGGTTATGGAGCTGAGGGAGGAAAAGTGAACTTGTGTGATAGTTGGTGGAGGAAATGTGGACTTTTTCCCTGACGCTGACTTCAAATCTGAGCGGCTGGCCCAAAAACGACAATGAATCGGTCCAGTAAAACAAGGCAGGGAGTAAACAAGACTCCTCAGGCTTTCCAATTCATCTGTGTTCTTTTTATAAACGAACGACAACCTCTGTATCCCCGACATAGCAGCATCGATTCAGTGTTCAGAAATTCAGCTAGAACCTCTGAGGAACACAGGCGCTCCTGAATCCGAGAGGCTAGCGCTCCGCAAGGAGGAAAGGAGTAAGGACCCTGCAGAGGAGATGGCTGGCGAGATGACCTGGGTGGGCAAGAAGATCCACCTCTACAACGTCACCATGGGCCTCTACATGCTCGATTGGTGGGAGCGCTGCCTATTCAGTATCCTTCCGCCGCGTTTCGATCCGATTCAGTTTCTTTATTACTGTCCCCTTTTGCAAATTCCAACCTTGCTTCGCTCGACACCGTCATCAACTTGGGGCTTATGTTAGATCCGTGTCTGATTCTGGGCTTCTCTGTCCCAACTGGGTTTAGGTTTGGGTAGGCACTTGCTGGATTCATTATTGGGGAATTGTTTTTATCGGTCAGGCAATCCGTTGATTTCGCGTGGGTTATCAGCATCTCTTCGGATTTGTTGGGCAAGCTTTCTAATTCGGTGTTTCTTTCGAAGTAAATGGATTTTATGTTCTTGTTATTGTAATGTTCTCCCTTAACTGGAGTAGACGTATTGGTGCTGATCCTGCTCTGGTTCATCTGCTTCAACGGATCTCGCTTCGCCACTGACGTCTTCGAAAGGTATCCAAACAAATAGAGTATTGATTACATTTTTGTTGAGCTTTATTAGAACTATAAGTTCCCAAATCGAGAAGTGGGAAGCAGAAACTTGTCGATGTTTCCTAAGAAGTCTGAAAATTGCAATATGGTGTCTGATATTTTTCTTGTTTATGTTATCTGGCCTCTAGCCGAGTATTTGTTATTGGGAAATACGTTCCTAGTTTTGCTAAATCGGTTGTAAGTAGAAAAACAGTATGAATATAGGTGCTGCTTCAGTTATGTTGGCAAAAGTTCAGTGCCATGCAAACAAAGCAATTATTTGAAAATAACCACTGTTTAGAATTGAAGTTGGAATGAGCAAGCTCTAAGGCTCTAACTCAGCCAACCATTTTAGAACATTTGGACAGTGTTAGTAACTGAGCAGTGAATTTGGATATATAATTTCTTAGATTGATGGCAAATATTCCAACAGCACCCTGTCACAATGCAGATTGTTGAAACAAATGCATTCTGATCCAGGAATGTGTATTTCTATTTCTTGCTGGTTAATCAATAATTGATTTTCAACATTAAGTGTGGGTTTTGGTTGTTGAGTACATTAATGTTAGTTGAATTCATCTCATAGGAAAATGTTTGCTGAAAAACGAGTTATTTCTTTGTCAAATGTAGTTTATCCTTTAGTGTTCTTTTTAAGCACCAGATGATGTGGACTCGTTTACCACTGGGGTGTACAATGTTTTCCTGGCACATTACTAAACCTGCTGGTGTTCTTATCTGTAAGCATATTGGAGCTATGTTTCTGTTGGACAGTTAAAAATGTGAATCATAATCTGCTTTGCTATATGGATGTCAAAGTTCATCTTTTCTGTGAAACGCTAAGTGCAGCTTAAGTAGCTAGTTGACATTCTTTTTCGAAAGTGTGAGAGCTGTGTATGCCATGTTAAACAGAGATGAAGGTAATGGTTCCTTAATGACCTTTACAAACAACCACTCTAACTCCACTGGGAGATCAGAGGGACTGATAACGAAAAAGAAAATGGTCTCCCAAGGAAGTTAGGATAACAGCCCAATAAAGAAGTAGCTGGTTGATAATTACAATCCAACTTCTGACCTCATTGTGGGTGTTGTGGGTCTTGTCTTTTTTGAAACAGAGTTGCGGGTCATTTTGTTGCTTTTCAGTCTGCAGTGCCCATGTTTTTTTTTTTTTTCACTAATCAATTCCTAAACCTTTCATTATGTGGTCATGCTACTGATCACTTTTGTTTCTAACTGCTTTCTAATGAACCACTTTCAGCCACCTGAAGGCACGGATTTTCCAAGGCGCAAATTATGGCATGGGAATTGGCATGCCCTCCTCCTGAGCCTTCAACGCTAAACACAGAAGCAGTGAAAGTCAGCTGGTTCTGGAATCTGAACAAGGTTCCCACAACACTTTAGAATGTGTATGATGTAGTTCCAATATGTAACAAGATTCTTGCTGTTATTCTTTATTTTCATGTACTATGTGTAAACAAAGGTCTGAGTGCACGACATCACATTCTGAGCTCAACTGTAATTAATTCATTTTCATGGTATTATGTTTTGTTACTCTTGTACGGTATGTAGGCACAGTTTGGCTGCATGGTGTCGCATTCAGGCTCCGTTTGGGTGTTGCTGTTTACTAAAACTGTAGTGTTGCGAAACCACAGTTTTAAAGACCGTGGGAAATGTTTCTCTGTTTAAGGAAAGTCATGACGTGTTTGGCTAAAAACACGTCATAGCAATACTACGGTTGTATCTTTGTTGCTAAAAACAGCATGTATCTCTGCATGTATATTACAAAAATTTGCAGGCAAACCATCTGAACATTATTTGAATATCTATATATAGAAAGCTATGCCCGCACGCCCAGCTCTGTAAAAGATAGAGGGTTAGGACCATACTTTTTAGACTAAAAAAACTCTAAAAGCCCAAATTGTAACATCCAAACATCTTGTTTCTTGTAGATGCTTAGGTATTTAAAAAAAAACCACCATGGTATTAAGCCAAAACTCTAGAAAAACTTGGTATCCAAACAAGCCTCATAGTATTATTAGCTTGTTCCTGCAAATTTCACTATATAAATTTAAGAGGAAAAGGAATATGTGTCCAACGTGGCATCACATTTCTTTCATTTGAATCCATATATTTTTCTTTGCTAGTTCACTAGCTCTTATATTTCCTTTCTTCACTCTCTCTAATAAAGTAGATAGACAGTTTGTAATTGTTGACAACAGCAGGTGTTGTTGTGGTAACGTTGGGCCCTTTTGTCAATTGGACTTTGGAACGGGCTGAGATTGTAGAAAGGGCTGAAATACTCATTTGCTTGCACGCTACCAACTGTGAATGATGAAAGATCCCAAACGAGCGCCATTTCTGCTCTAATCAAGATGGATCCCCTTCTCATTCTGAAAATAAAAAACAGTGGACAAATGTGGCTAGGAATCAATCGAAAGGAAGAAGAAGAAGAAGAGAGAAGTATGAAATTCGAATTCTTGATGACTAAACACTGTCGGATGCAACCATGTATAGGAGAGCTGTCGCACCCGGATGAATTGTTCCTCCATATACCACGTTGTATAATACAGCTAGGAGAGCACGTTTACCCCCGACGAGTACATCTCTCTACTATGTTCCATTTTTACACCACAAGAACCGGCAAAACAATTACACCAGAGCTGGCGGCCGCCGCTCAGCTGTCCGTCCGATCACCCTCATTTCTTCCACATGCCGCTGATCCTCCTGAGCACGTTGCCGTTCTTCCTGGCGGCCGCGTCGTCGTCCAACTCGTCGCAGAGGCCCGCGTACTTGCCGCCCTCCCACGACTCGCTCCGCTCCACCACCTTGCCGTTCCCGCCCTTGCCAACCGTCAGCAGCGCCATGGCCGTCTCCGCGGCCTTCCGCCACTGCTCGGCCTGCACCCGCAGCCGACGCAGCTCGGTTTCCATCTCGCCCTTCTTCGCCGCCTCCGCCGCGTCCGCCTCCGCCGTCCTCCCCGAGCCCTTCTCGGACTCGTACTGACGCAGCTCCTGCTTCAGCTGCCCGTTCTCGTGCAGCGCGCCCTGCAGCTGCTTCTTCAGCGCCTCGGCCGAGCTGTCTCTCCTCGTCTCCGCTTGGAGCTTCCTGTTCGCGTCCAGCGCGCTCCGTAGCTCCGATTCCTTGTCGAACAGGCTCGCCTTGAGGAAGATGACCTCGGACCGAGCGCCCTCCAGCGCCGCCGTGAGCTTGCCGTGCCGCAGGTCCGACTCTGTCTTTATCTGGTCCATGAGCTCGTACGCGCACTGCGTCTCCACGGTGCTAAGGATCTTCTCTTCTTGGTACCTGGCCTCCGCGGCCTCCAGCTCCGCCCTCAGCTCGGCGGCCTCCGACTTCGAGACCGAGCAGTTGCAGCGGTCCTTGGACGACGTCTCCGCGATCTCGTCCTCGAGAGCCTTGGCCTTGGCACGCGACTCCTCCAGCTCCTTCACCACCAGGCTGAACGAGTCCATCAGCTTGGACCCGTCGGTGAGCAGCGAGTCGATGGTGGCCCGGCTCGCCTCCAGCTGCTGCTTGCACTCCTCGTGCATGGCGCGCGCCTGCGCCTCCGCCTCCTCGCTCGCCTTGACCTTCACCCTGAGCTCGTCGATCGTGGCCAGCGCCTCCACCACGTCCTGCCGGCGGTCGGCGCGCGCCGCGGCCGCGAGCTGGACGCGGAGGCGGTGCACCTCACCCATCGCCGCGGCCAGCGCGGTCGAGTCCGCGGCGTGCTGCTTCTGCATGGCCTCCAGCTCCGACTGCCACGACCGGTCGCGCTCCTGCGACAGGCGACGCAGCTCCAGGAGCCGGGCCTCCTCGGCCGATGAGAGCTCGGCGAGCTGCGCCTCGGAGTCTCGCGCCTGCGCGGACGCTGCGGCGGCCTGCGACTTGGCGTCGTCGGCCTCCTGCAGTGCCCGCTTCCTGGAGAGCTCGGAGGAATGGAGTTGCTCCTTGGCCTTCTTGAGCTCGTCTTGCAGCTGCGACAGCTGGGACTCCAGCTCCGACAGCTTCGTCGTCGGTGGCCTCCTTTTCTGGTGATTTCATTACACACAAGGACAAATTAATGCCGACAAGATCACTGATGGTAATGTTAGTACTGTACTCCTCAAGCCCAGTTTGAAAAAGAACGCTGGTGATTTGATTCTAGTGACGGTTTTTTTTTTTTTCACTTATCCTATATCGTCTGAATTTTATTATGATTTCAAACAACACACTCGTACAAGTAAGCTGTTAATTTTATTATGAGTATTTGTCTTTGTGTCCAAACATATTAATTACAGATTACGTCTACATAAATTGCAACAATCTAAGCCTGTCTGTAACCTTCGCTTTGAAGGATCAAAGGAAGCTAAAATACAAGATACCTGAATTTTAGCAAGCGTTTTTTTTAAGGGAGACGCTGGCGAGCTTAATCAATGCAGTGGACATGAGAAATGCTGTTGCCTGTTGTTGTGTTAACTGTCTAACTCATCTCCAGTATCCAGGAAAAAAAATATATAGTTGTTCAAATTGAACGTATATATAGTTGTTCAAATGTCGGCGATAATCTTTGCAACCAAATGCTAGTTATAATTCTGATTAGTTTTCTTTACGAGAAAGTGACTGATAGCCTAACTATTTCCCAACTATCAGAGTGTTTAAAAAGTGCAACTGCCAAATTAGCCTCCCTACTTTCATGGGTTTTCTCAAGATCATAATCAGTAGTACAGATAGAGAATAAAACACCGGTGTCAATTACGGTTCGAGGTCCTGGTCCCGGTCCCAAACAAGAGCTTGAGTCAGTTCTATCAGATACGCCTGTTTTGCCGTTGGTTGCAGCGACAGTGGTGGTAGCAGAACTGGCACCGTACCGCTATCTTAATCCACCAGTTTGGTAGCAACACGAGGACCATCTTCAATTATTCCAAGGATTTGCTAGCCATTCAATATCTCTGGACCATTTGATTTGGGCACCTAATACTTGTCTGTTTCAGTCTAATTGACAGTTTGCTCCATCATGAGAGACAGAAGCGAGACACAACCACTCCTAATTGAGTGAGAGTATCAGAGGTAAACAACAGATATAAGCGCTACCGCCTAATCGAATGAACCATGAGCAATGATATAGAAATTCGACGCAGTTAAGAGCAGTTAACAGTCTTTCAAAGACTTGTCACGAACTTAATTGGACGGTGCCCCTGATCGACATGATAGCACCGACGTACTACCAAACAGGCAACACACTGAAACTTGCTTTATCTTCTGCCAGTGGAAATCACTGTATGTAACCGCAGGCGCATTCTTTCTGAAAATGGAGCAACTGCAGAAGGGGGGTTTGGGTTTCGCCATTTACCTCTCTCTCGGCGCTCAACGCCGTGCGGCGGTCGACCTTGGGGCTGAGGCCGGTGGGTGACTCGGCCATCCTCGCCGTCCGCCCGGCCTTGTTGCTGCCCTGGGAGGACGTCCGGGTGGGATGTTCCATGGAGCCATTCCTTCACGCACGCCAAAAGAAAACCAACCACAACATCATCAGGTATGAATCCGAGTAAGTACCTCAAAAATCAAGGGAGGCAAGACAAGCTCACAGCCCCGAGCAGCACAGTACCTGGAGCTGTTGCTGCTGGAATACAACTTGAGAAAATGCATTTTGTTCAAGGACAGCATGCTCAGAAGTCGGAACCGATTGCAGCGTCTCTCCTCATGTCAAATGCAAGGGGAGGGGAGGGGAAAAAAGGGAGAGCTTTTGCTTTGGGAGACTCCAACTCCAACTCCAAATCCAAACCGAGTAGAACCAGTTGGAAAGCTAGCTCTGATGGGAAACCGAACTAAAGGGCGCGCGGTGGATTCTAGCCGAAGCCGCGTCCGGAAGGACGAGGCGGATCGATGCTCCAGCTCAACTCAGATGCAAAGCGAAGAAGAAGAAGAAGCAGCGAGATGCAATGGGGGCACGCGACAAAGAATCCGAGGCCGGAAAGCGCAAGAGGCCGACAGGACGTGGAGGGGAGGAGCAACGCCGAGAGCCGGGAGCCGACGAAAGGGGCCGCGGCATTAGCTTAACATAATCGCCTCCTCCAAGCACGGGCGAGCGGGGGATCAAAAGGAAAGAAAGGCCGGGGCGCCGGGCAGAGTGTGAGATGGGGTGGAGTGGCCGGCTTTGCTTTACAGATGCGGCGGCAACAAGTGGACCTGCCTGTCCTCCTTGGCTCCGAGCTCAAGAACGGGACAGGACCCCTTGCGCATGGAGCTATCTGCGAACAGTCACGGTCACATGCGGCCGTGATTTGAAAACTTGGTCGCTTCCTCCTCGGCTCGGCGCCATGAAAAGGGGTAAAAAATAAATGGGAAAAGGGAGGGACAGACAGATGGTGATGAGGAGGAAAGCATAGTTTAGAGCCGCCCAGTCGCATAACTCCATCTCAAATCAGCGCTCTGTGGGAACCTCTCTGTTGCTTTGCCGCCACCACTGAACAGAGGAGAACATGAATGAATCAACAGTTGCCCCCTGCACTTTCGTGAGGCGTGTACAGTCATCGCCTCGTTCGTTCGTGCGTGCTCCAATAGAGGGGAACATGGGCAATGGCCAAACTGAAGAGCGAAGAGGAGAGGCATGGACATTGACTTGGAGAGGAGAATCTAATGAACATCGGCAAGATTGACGCAGAGAGAAATTAAATAAACAAAGAAAAAAAATGCATACTGTATGCAGCAATCATCAGACCTCACATGGAATTTAGCATGGAAGCTATTAGAGGGGGATGAATGAAACTGAACAAGAACGAACCTGGTCTTGGCCGCCGCGAGCATGGCGAATCTTTATTCCCGGAGGCCGCGGGAGCTCGGTGGCGGCACAAGCTACCACGACGCCTCCAAGACCAAGAGGAAATGCTGCCTGCGACAGGACAAAAGACGAAAGCGGCTGTCAGCCAGCTCCCGCTCCCTTTTGTCATGGACGAGAGCGGCGGCAGGCAGGCAGGCAGGAAAGAGCTAGCTAAGGTGTCTAGCAATGGCGACGGCGGAGCTTGCTATAGATAGCCTATAGGTGTCTGCACGCGCGCAAAGCAACTAAATAATGGACAACACGGAGGGATTGGCTGCTGCTGCTGGCTTGCCTGTCTAATCTGGCACTAACTAGTCAGTCCTCCAACCACTTAGCCAGCCCGCGACAGTGACAGCCGTGTGGTACTGGTTTCTAAACAATTGACATCATCCTTAAACCGAGGGACACATGGTGAGGGTTTTTAAGCTTGGCCACGGCCGATTTCTATGCAGCTCAGCATGATCTCCGCTACTAAGTAGAGGCCTAGAGCTACATGGATGGTCCGGCCGGTCGGTCCTTTGGTGGAGGATAAACGCATTATACGCGCGCCACTACAACCACCAAGCTTAAGGCTGCCGAAAGGTAGGCCTGAAGCAAGCACCACTCCACGGCTACCCCTCCCTTTGGTTCGCTCTCGATCTCGCGTAGTCTTTGCACTCACTCAACGCCCCCACACACAAAAGCAGTAGCGGAGCGGCGCCGCCCACACTCAGCAAGCAACCTGCTGCTGCTGCTGCCTGGAATCATGCGTGGTGCATAAGTAGTTGGAGCCGGCCTTAACAGAACGAAAACCACGCCCGGATTCTGAGCAAACTTTTTGATCAAAATAACAAAATGAACTATATATGAAGCGCAACAACAGGCAGCAGCCAGAAGAAGAGACACGCGTGTTGGTTTAATTTGCAATGCTATCTTAGGCTTATTACGTGCCTCAGGATAACTAACTCTTGATAGCCACACGCATGAGCTGGTATGAGTGTAGGCGGCTTGGAGATGATCCAATCCAAGGCTTTACAGCTTGTTCGTGTCTGGATAGATAAGTAGTAGTAGAAGCAGTAGGAGTAAGCTGTAAGATACTGTGAGCTACTAAACCAGCCAGGCAGGGGGTAGTAGGTGAGGTGCTAGACTTTGACAGGTTTGTGTGAGGAAGCCGGAGATGGTTCCTCCAACGAGAAATGCGTGCAAACGAGCTATGAACTCCTGGACCATTCCAGCAGAGGATTGTGGTAGCGACGGGAGCACTCGGTCGGTGCCTGCCCGATTGATTGGATCCACGGTCATGCTTGCACAGTGCAAACCGCCCATGATGTGATGAGATGCGTGCTTTGGACTTGGAGAGTCACCGAGTTAGGACATGGCAATAAGTGGAAGAAGAAACAGCCTCACCTCACCTATCCAGGACTTGCTGTGCTGCACCACGACGACGACGACGACGAAGATGCCTTTCGTCTCCTCCTCTACGTTTCTTCTTGTCCTTCACCACCACCACGACGACGACGAAGAAGATTGATCTAAGGGGACGGAGGAGCTGTGGATACTAGACTGCCCTAAGGGATGCCATCTTCTTCTTCTTCTTTAATTTAATAAGCAGTGTAGGAAAGCAGACAGCAGAGGATTTCTGAGAAGGCTGCCGCGGCGACGACCAGAGTCCAGAGCTGCGAGATGAGGAACAATCATTTCGGTGTGCTCGGTCTCCCGTGCTAGAAAATTGAAAAGCACAAATAAAACCCGTGCTAGAAACATGAAAAAATCAAATAAAATGGAGCGAGATATTCGTATCCGTACCTGATGATTTTCGGCAGGAGCAGTTTCAACGCCCTGCCCTGTTGATGGTTGCCGTTTGTTAGGCTCGGCTCGGACGTCGATCGCTGGCTGATCTCGGATAATCATGATCGCCCCGTGTTGTCCACTTGATGACCGATGCTTTCTTCTGATGACGAGTACGGAAAAAAGGCGTATATCGCTGTAACGAAGCACGTGGCAACCGCTCGCATGATTGAGACCGTGTTTTCGCTCGCCATGGCTCCGCTGTCAGTGGAGCGGCGATCGGCAGAACAGACTACAGAGGCTCCAACGCTCTGTTCGCTATGGTCACGTGAAAAGTCTACAAGGAGAGGAACAACCAGAGGAGATTGATTTATGGCCAGAAGCTTATGTACTCCCTTTACGTTTTTAAATTATACCACTTTGGAACTTACAGATACGTTGAATTTCTTTATCATCTAGTTATCTGTATGCCTAGATACATAATAAAATGGATGGATCTAGAAAAGTCAAAGTGAACTACAATTTGGAACGGAGGGAGTATAATTCTTCTTATTTTCTCTGTAACCTTTTTTTCTTTCGTCAGGTTTACTGTAAAAGACTTTGAATTATTAAGTTTTCAATAAAGGCATGTTTTGATAAAAAAGAAAAAAAAAACGAGAGGTTCGGGATTCAGAGGAGTATATCGGCGTTTACAAAATAAATAAAGCTGGGATCCGGGGTGTTTACAAAATAAATAAAGCTGGGACCCGGCCAAGCTTATGCTGGGACCCGGCCGGGGTGTTTACTGATTTGAATATCTTATGCACAAACTTGCACGCCGCCAAAGACCAAGCGCATCTTGTCACAAAGCTACTTTTTTTCTTTGTCTACTAACTGCAGAGATACTCATAGATATTGTTCTAAGGATCTGTTTTCGCGTAGCGTGTAGCAGTGGCTCTCACGAACCCCGTGAAGAAACCTGATTTTACGAGCTCTTTAGCCAGGACGAACGTACGTAGTACCATTCCAAGGAGAGACGGCTCATGGCAAACTCCCACTCCCGCGCTTTTGTTTGATGGAATCATTCCCGCGCTTTCCTGAGTGTTGGTACATAATATGACTAGTGTGTTCACTGTGTCATGCTCATGCATCAGTTCCACCGCTTTCTTTTCCACGGCCTAGGCGATCACACACACTCCTGCAGGCAGTGGCAACAAACAGTTACTGTTACAGATAGAACCAGTATTAACCGCATGGCAAAGCCTGTACGACGCTAGTCAGATGGTTCAGATCTACAGTGTCACTCTTATTACAACCAGAAGCAGAAAATGACCAACAGATGATCCACACGGGTTTGTGCTCTAGTATTCCGGCGTGTATGCCGGGGGCGCCCCCACCGGTCTCACCCCTGGGCGACAAGGAGACCGCTCAGAGTCAGAGCAGAGACCAGCTCCCGTCCGTAGCCACTTTCGAGCGGAGCGGACCACTTGCGCGGGAAGCGATGCGCAGCAGCGATCGATGCAGGTCAGGTCAGCTGTCTGTTGCCGGCGCCAAGGCGCCAAGGCGTGTCCGGTGTCCCGCTCGCCGGCGGGGTGCGCAGGTTTCAGGTAGGCGCGGCACGGATCGGCGGATGGGATCGGTCGATCGGCGTATGCATGTGAATCCGGTCGCTCGTGACCAGCCGTCGTTTCACCGAGCGTACGTGCCGGGATTGGGTCAACACGTGATTCCACGGGTGAATCCGTTCCCGTGATGTACATGTACTGACCTTAAGTTACATTTATCGCTCCGAATGAGTACTGATAAATTACTGAAGCCAAAGGTTTACTGACTGATCCGATCGATACGCATCGAGATATACTGTACTATGTTCATCTGATCTGAAAGCACCTCTGCCTACAGTGTACGTCGATCCTGACTGAACACGTACAGGGTACGTAGATAGATGCCATCGAAGACGCAGCTGCCGGCGGCGGGTAGGCATCGTAGTACGTACTTGACTTGCTTGCCGTCGTATCCACACTGCTCGGTTGACACCTACTACGTCCACCTCCACCCTGGCCGAGCCGGGCATCATCATCCACGCGTGCAGCGACTACATTCAATATCACCCGGTTTGCTCGTAACCACCAAAGTAATGACCAAGGGATACGGATCGCACTCCACGCTCGACGGTCGGGCGTCACGTAGTACGTCTACGTCCTGATCAAGATCAAAGGCCTTTCGTTCGTTCGTTCGCTGCTGGGTCAGTATCAGACGTCGGTCCTCCTGTACGTAGCCTTGCTCCAGCCCGCGTGCATAGCTCCACTGACCACCACCTATAGGCTGTAGTGGGTGTAGTGGTGACCTCATCTTTGTAGAATTGTGTACATAGCCTACTGTGTATCGGCGGCACGTCGTTTTCACGAGGTGAGATCGTCCATCCGAGAGACCAGAGCCTGCCGAGACGGACCAGCGCGGTTCCAGATGCAGGTAGGAGTACGTCCAGCCCGAACCTTTCTGACTTGATTGACGGTGCGGTCCACGTTCAGACGAGAAATAAACAAGACACCGGCGTACCTGGTGCAGAGCTGCCGAATAAAGCAGTGAAATTAGCTCCCGCACATAGCTAGCCACGAAACAATCGACTCAAGACTTCAACTAAAGTCATTGGAATGGAAAGCAGCGCGGAGATTGTGGACTGGAGCAACGCGACATCTCGAAACAATCCCAAGTCAAAACTTAACCCGTACGTATACATACGACTGTGAACACAAATCCGCTGCCAGAAGTTCGAAACTGGATCCGGTTTCTAATGCAGGCGAGTTTCAGCCCGGTCTATAGCACAAATCAAAAAAGAGTGAAGCGTTAAGAAAACGGCCTTGACACGATTGCGGTTAGAAATTCACAAGGAAAAAGTCAGGATTTCCCCAACTATTTCGAAAAAGTTTTTTCTCCCTCAACTCCAAAACCAGGACAAATCACCTCCCGCCAACTTTTCAAACCATGCAAATTACCTCCCTCGGCGGTTTTGAAGGCGGATTTGCTACAATAACAACGGTTTTGATACAGTGACAGCGGGTTGCTACAGTGACAGTGACTTTTCCTTTTCTTTTTTTATAAAAATTCGGTTGAATCTTTAAAAAATCATAGTAAATCACGAAAAAATCATAAAATAAAAAATCCAATTTTGTTGGACTCCACATGATTAGACCTACACATTGAATATATAATATGATATCCTTTAGTACAAAGTTTTTTGCTACGAAGGTTTTGTCTTTTTCTTTTATATTTATTTGGCTGAATCTTTTAAAAATTATAGTAAATCACAGAAAAATCATAAAATAGAAAATCTAATTTTGTTAGACTCCACATGCGCATGTCTACATAGTGAATATATAATATGGTATGCTTTAGTACAAAATTTTGGTTGTAGCTTTAGATCTATGCTTTTTTGTAATTAATTGAAATAATTCGTAGCTGCAACTTCATAATTATTTTGTTGGACTAAAGCATACCATCATGTGGAGTCTAACAAAATTGGATTTTCTATTTTATGATTTTTCTATGATTTACTATTATTTTTCAAAGATTCAGCCAAATAAATAAAAAAAAAGAAAAAGACAAAAACCTTTCAGAAAGCAAAAAAACTTTATACTAAAGCATATCATATTATATATTCACTGTGTAGATCTAATCATGTGGAGTCCAACAAAATTAGATTTTTTATTTTATGATTTTTCTATGATTTACTATGATTTTTCAAAGATTCAACCGGATTTTTTGAAAAAAAAAAAGACAAAGTCACTGTCACTGAAGCAACCCCTGACACTGTAGCAAGCAAAACCGCGGTTACTGTAGCACATCCGCCTTCAAAACTGCTCGAGGGAGGTAATTTGCATGGTTTGAAAAGTTGAGGGAGGTGATTTGTCTTGGTTTTGAAATTGAGGAAAAGAAAGTCAACTTTCGCGATAGTTGGGGAGAGAATCCGGACTTTTTCCAATTCACAAACAAAATCTGCAAATGGGCCGTACCAAATCGATGCCTCTGATACGGCCCGTCTATTCCGCCCACACAACTGGCCGGCTGGAACATTCTGCGGCCAGCCCAGCCGCTTGCGCATGATCCGACGATCGCGCGCGCTAGATTGTCCACGCTGCTCTTTGCGTTCCATTCACGTCCGTCGTCGGCCGTGACGGCCCAGTCCGAGAAACGCGGGACCGACAGGGTCCCTTGCGTAAAACCACCAAACCCAGGGCCCCGAGCGCCCAACCGAAGCAAGCCTCGACCGGTCCTCTCCCACCAGGAGGGTGGCCCACGGGCCAGAGACTGCGCGCCTCCCTTCCGAGCCGCTTCCCTCCCTCCGTCACTGAGATGGGTCATGGCAGTTGCGCACTCGGCAGAAGAGAGTGGGAAATAGAATTAGGCCTGGCCTCTCCGAGCCAGATCTGAGGCGCCACCCGACCGCCGCACCGCGTCGTCCTCCTCCTCGCGCGAGCCGCGCCTTCTGGAAGCTCCCGGAGGCCGCGCTCCGCTCCGGCGGGCGGGCGGGATGGGGGTGTTCGACCGGCTTCCCCGATGGACCACATGCGGTCCGAGAAGATGTGCTTCGTGCAGCTCATCATGCCCGCCGAGAGCTCGCGCCTCGCCGTCACCTACCTCGGCGAGCTCGGCCTACTCCAGTTCAAGGACGTGAGTGCCCCTCCTCTCTGCTGCCGCTCCTGCTACCTCACCGCCTCTGGCCTTCTCAACCGGATCTACCTAAATCCAGCCTCGAGAGCCGTGATCTCTCTCCCGGCCCCGCTCGCGCGCGCGTCACGCTCTGCGCTCTGTTGGATCTAGCTCTAGGCCGTGGTCGGGTGGGAGAGCTAATGTTTTGATCTCCGCCGTCATTCGATCCCTGTTTGGCGCGCGTTTCACGTTTGAGTTGGCTTGTGCAGCCGCGCTGATCGGTTGGCGTGGGAGTTCGGTTTAGATCAGAGGGACACGCCCAGCAGTCACTCAGGTTCACCGGAATGGCTCTTGTGGATGGGTTAATGTAGGAGACCAGGAGAGTTTTTCATGACAAGCGTGACATTGGAACACTGTGCTTTAGCTTCGCTTCATCATATTCACAGTACCCATCTGTGTTGACCTTAAGCCAGTGTATGCAAAAGAATTGCCACTGTGTGGACGAAATTGTAGAGTTTAAGTTAAACTCTCTGTTACTTATACCATAATACACACAGTTTTCTGCTTTTAAGCAAATGTAGCAAGTCAGACTGATAAATTGGTCCAATGAAATGAATACCGACATTTTGTCATTGTGAGATTAGGTGTTTAAACCCTGGCATGTCATTGTCACTTTACTCTCAGTTTTTTATTCTTTTTATATACCGACTCATTATCATTGTGTTTAATTTTATTCTGAGGCATCGCATGTTATTGTTAGTTTGTTGTAACATTGTTTGAAGGTAAATTGGTAAGGATAATTGGTTTCAAAACCTATTGTTTTCCTTGTTTTTTTTTCTTCACTTGATGTTTCATTAAATGGGAGGAGATGGGTCGCATGGGGAAGCTATATTTGCTTTGAGCTAGTGACTATATATGAAAAAAGAGGCACTATTTGTATTTTTATACCCTGTTCCTGTGATGTCATCATCTGACACCAACACTTTATTGCTGGGTATGCTGTCATCATTGTTCACTTTATTGCTGTGTATGCTGTCATCATTGTTTTTTTTTGGTGGAGGGGGTTGGGGTGGTGTAGCGCATACGTTCATTTTAAGGATATGTATTTCTTTGTGTTGGCTGTTATAGTATGAATTTTGCTGATATATTTTCTTTTCTTGTGTAGTTGAATGAGGATAAGAGTCCTTTCCAGCGTATATTTGTCAACCAGGTATTCCAGCTTACCCTATTCTTCAATTCATTTTTGTGCTGATCATCTTAGTTTGCATGCACCTTTTTTTATTACACAAATGCCTTATCTTAGACGTGGATTTGGAAACCATGTTTTATTTTGTTTTATTCATCACTCATTTATTCTATTTGCTGAACATATCTTTACTTGGGTGTTACAGTTATGTAATACCCAGATAGTACTCCCTGTGTTGATAGGACTAATTTAATGTACAGTGATATGACTAGTTTTCTAAATTTTATAAGATAGCTGCTGGGGAACAAGAATTAAGAAATTTGGTAAATAAATATGCAGTGCATTTTTATTTTTATTTATTTATTTTGTGTGGGGTGAGTGAGTGGGTGGGTGGGTAAATATATTCATTGCATTATGGTATTTGATTTGATGTCATGAGTACTGTATTGCCAATCGAGTTACCAGTTATGCTCATAGCACTGAATACAGTATGGTAGATGATAGAAAATTAGAACCGGGCTCTACATCTTTTTTTTTTTTTTTTTTGCAACAACAGATAGCACAGTACAGAAACAATATGCTGATGAAGCGGCAAGTACTAAAACTTATTGTTTGGGCTGTTTCTTTCTTTATTTTATGTTCATGCTACACTAATGCTGATATTTAAAAATCATTGTCATTAACTTTTTTTATTATGTTGACAAACGTACCCTCAACTCCCTTGCAGGTAAAGCGATGTGCAGAAATGTCACGCAAACTAAGATTTTTCAGTGATCAGATCAACAGGGCAGGTGTAAGATCTTCTGTTCGACCTGCACTTGAACCAGATATTGACCTGGAGGAGCTAGAGGTGCATTACTCATCTTTCCTGTAACAGAGTTTTCTATGCCGTGTTTTAAGTGAAAACGAATAGCTTGCTTGAGTGAGAATTAAAACTTGCTTTTGTTGGTTCTCCAGGCAAGGTTGGGTGAACATGAGCATGAATTGCTTGAGATGAATGCAAATAGTGACAAGCTACAACAGACATACAATGAGCTTCTTGAATTCAAGCTGGTCTTGTCAAAGGTTGTATCTCATTCTTGTGACTTGATTAAAATTACCGATCCATGTGTTTTCTTATGTATGTTCAATGAAAGATAAATATCTCTTTTGACTTAACGATACACCTAGTGAATTGTCTTGTGGAAAATAAAACATGCCAGAAAATTATACTGTAGGTAATGTTAGGTGTTTTTTGTTACATTATGAACTGCAACATTGCTTGGCAAGCACAATCACCTTCTGTAGTTAGTCATTTCCAGTAAAATATTAAATTTGGTTTAAATAATATTTTGCTCTTCTTTCCATTCCATGTTTTCTCAAACAACATCTTGCAGGCAGGTGGCATCCTTGCTTCTTCTCACAACCATGCAGCTTCAGCTGAGCGTGAGTTAGATGAAAACATATATGACAATGGAGTGGACGAGGGAAATGCCTATTTGCTCGAACAGGTCTGATTTTAGCCCTGATCCATAATGTTGACACTATTCCATTGCCTGTTCCACCATTGTAAACAGAACTGTTCCCAGGGAGTGCATCAAGGAGCACGTGGAAATTCTGGAGTGAGATTTGTTAGTGGAATCATATTAAAGTCGAAGGCACTTGCTTTTGAGCGGATGCTTTTTCGAGCTACAAGAGGAAACATGTTATTCAATCAGGCGCCTCTTGGGGAACCTGTAACTGATCCCATATCTGGTGAAGAGGTCTGATCATCATGGTTTGCCCTTGCTAATTCCTGTGTACATTGAATTAAAGATTTTGCTAAATTTGCTTCAAAATATTTACTGAGTGTATTATTTGGACTCTGTTTTCAGTTTTCATTTACTTCAGCTAAAATCAATGCAATATTCTAGTTCAGAAAACCAACTTAGTTCATTTGGTAAAGATTCTGAATAATATGTTAACATTTTGGCAGGTAGAGAAAACTGTTTTTGTAGTTTTCTTTTCTGGGGAACAAGCAAAAGCAAAGATACTAAAGATTTGTGATTCATTTGGAGCAAGTTGCTACCCTGTTCCTGAGGAGATGGTCAAGCAGAGACAAATTTTCAACGAGGTATTAATTTCCCTGTTTGGCACACTATTTTATTCGTTCATTTTCTTAATTTGAAATGCAACATGTGATTTGAATATTTGATTATCATTATATATATTGCTATATTACTGGAGTATTCTTGAGGCTTTGATGATAGTAACTTACAGTTTATGACTTCTGCCAGGTATCGGCTCGACTTTCTGACCTGGAAGTTACTTTGGATGCTGGAATCCAGCACAGAAACAAAGCTCTTGAGGCAATAGGATCACAATTGTGGAGGTGGACAATCATGGTAATAAAGTAAATACCAATTTATCATTTTCTATTTCTGCAACTTTTTCACACCTAAAATCATATGGTATGTGGACTTTTTTCTTGCTAATACTGGGAGTTATGAATCATGTTTTTTTTTTTTTTGTATTCTTTTAGGTTAAAAAGGAGAAAGCTGTATATGACACGCTCAACATGTTGAACTTTGACGTGACAAAGAAGTGCCTTGTTGGAGAAGGATGGTGCCCTATATTTGCTAAATCTCAGGTCAGAAACAATACGTTTAATTTGAATCATTATGGTCATTCATTTTTACAGATCAGAAGCTTTGGAAGATGTTTCTTACTTCCAACTTGCATTTTCAGATCAAGGATTGTTTGCAGCGTGCCACACTTCACAGCAATTCACAAGTTGGAACAATATTTCATGAGATGGACACTATTGAATCGCCGCCTACATATTTCCGAACTGATAAGTTTACCAATGCTTTCCAGGAAATTGTTGATGCATATGGGTATGTGCATAGTATCAAAACTCTGCATGATAGATGATTTGATTTTATTGTATACCTCTGCCTTTTTAGCAATTGCTTAGTGCTCATAATTATCACTAAATACTATCAAATAAATTAGCTGGAGTAACGCTAGCTACTGTGTCCATGGTAAAATTTTTTCCTGTTTTTTTAACATTTTTTACGTGATTGAGGCAGTTGTATGTTCAGT
Source organism: Hyparrhenia diplandra (assembly GCA_015847255.1). Taxonomy (NCBI): domain Eukaryota; kingdom Viridiplantae; phylum Streptophyta; class Magnoliopsida; order Poales; family Poaceae; genus Hyparrhenia; species Hyparrhenia diplandra. The sequence goes on from JADLZK010001735.1 coordinate 37,654, forward strand.
GTTTTCCTAAGCATTTAATGTTGGTAATTTTACATGGGTGATTATTTTCTTGAAACCTTTGTGGTTATTTGGATCATGGGATCACTTGAATCATTGGATGTGTGCTTGATGTGATTACATTTGCCTGGGAATGTTCCTTGTATTCAATCTTTGTTTACCATTTTGGCATTTTCTTATGAAAGAGATGCTTTGTTTGATAGGTTTATCATGAATCTTTCATAGTGAGTTGATTATGATTATGATTTTGTTTTTGTTTTGTTGCAGTGTTGCTCGATATCAAGAAGCTAATCCGGCTGTATACTCTGTTGTGACGTTCCCATTTCTTTTTGCTGTTATGTTTGGAGATTGGGGTCATGGAATATGTCTATTACTAGGAGCTTTGGTTCTTATACTTCGCGAGAAGAAACTTTCCTCTCAGGTAAATGGTATTGAACTTGATTCTTTTTCTTTTTTCATATTATACTTCATTCTGATAGAGTTAGAGCCAAAGAGAAACCTGTTATGTCACAGAACCTGTTCAGAAATATGGCAGATAACCCATTTAGTAATTAGCCGATATATGTGCATACAGTTTCAGAAAAATCACTCTTGTTGTAATGCAAATGGAATCCTGTAAAATACATCTGCATGCAGGAAACCCAGTGAAGAGTTTTTTTGGGCCCTTTGGCTCCAATGATGCTTGTCTGTTTCAGGCACCATTTGAAGCCCTCTTGGATTATGAAAATCCGATAAGTAACAGCCAAACGGGAGGGATAGCATAGGGTAAATAAAATCGAACATAAGAATCCATGGAAAGCTAGATAATACTGGCTTCTTCTCACTACCATTGATGGAACACATGCATTTGCATGCCTTTTTGCTTTTTTTTTGTGCCAAATCACAGCCATATCGGGTAAAAAAAACTTTAAGTGTATTCTAGAAAAATAATACCAGTCAGGTACTGTTGTATGCTTACCCGTCAGGTTCTTATAGCAGCAAACCATCCTACGTTGTTTTTTTTCATGGGTTCAATTAAATTCTCTCCTTGGAAGAAAATTTGCTAGAGCTGGGCTCCTCTTGTCAGACTGGTGGAGAAAATCTGTTATAGGAGTCCCAAAGGAGATGCAGAAAGGATTAAATTCTCATCATTCTCGTATCCTGGGTGTGGTTCTTGATTTTGCAGCATATGAACTTACCTGCTGTGGCTCCCACTACCACAGACGTCCTCTTTTCGAACTGGTGGAGAAAATCTGTTAGAGGAGTCCCAGAGGAGATGCGGAAGAATTCTTGTGTGTTAGCCTTTCCTAGTATCCATACACCCCTACAAATCATAGGAGATGAGTGCAGTTTGTGGTGCATGTGCTTGGCTGGAGCATCAAAGCTTAGTGAATTGCTAGCAAGGTCTTTGGTCCAGTACTCCAGTTTGCCTAATTTCTAGGGTAGTTTTGTTGATCAGGTACCGTACACACACCCTTTGGGGTCGGTTTGGTGTTGTTTTGTTCAACAAATTTCTTTCTAAATCCAGCTCGTATTGTATTCTTCTATCTTCTTAATAAAATGACACACAGATCTCTTGAGTAGCTCGAGAAGGAAAACTCTGTAGGGGATTCAAATGGGACATAAGTCTTGGTATGGTTCTGTGAAGGGCTCTGTAGCCCTTTTTATTTCTTCCTATCTTAATTCTTAGTGTTAAGATACACAGCTCTTCTGCGCGTTCGAACGAAACATATATGTGCTTTTGAAAGTTCTACTTTATAAATATGATACTGTTTGGAAGCTATGTTTTGCTTTTAGTGTAGCTTCAGGATCCTTAATTTGAACTTTGCATCTTGCTATTTATTTCACAGTGTCTGTGCAAGCATGCTTAATATCTTCCAGACTTCCAGTAACCTTTGGTTCATAACTTATTACAGAAGCTTGGTAGCTTTATGGAATTGGCATTTGGTGGACGATATGTTATTCTTCTGATGGCAATATTCTCAATATACTGTGGCCTTCTATACAATGAGTTCTTCTCAGTTCCACTCCATATATTTGGAAAATCTGCATATGAATGCCGTGACAAAAGCTGCAGGTGTGCCTACTCTTCAATGTGTTTAAATTTTAATGAGATAATTGATCTCTGAATTTTTAAAATGCTGGAGGAATCATAATATCAACTGAAACTCTCATGTAGCTCAAACATATGTAATATCTGCCCTCTATTAACTTATGGCACAGTAGGTCAAGGAAGCAATTTTTGCATGTAATTCACTTTACTGTCAGATAGCCATGCACTGAATATTTCTCTATTAAGATTTAACACCTAACTTTTTGCTTCAGTGATGCACATACTATTGGTCTCATCAAAGTCCGTGACCCCTATCCTTTTGGGGTGGACCCAAGCTGGCGTGGAAGTCGGTCTGAGCTACCCTTTCTAAATTCATTAAAGATGAAGATGTCTATACTAATGGGTGTTGCCCAAATGAACCTGGGGATTGTATTAAGTTATTTTGACGCACGATTCCATGGAAATGCCCTTGACATAAGGTGTTGTATATTGATTTGTGCCTTCTCTTCTGATACAGCCAAATCAGTGTTTTAACTGTGCACATTCTTCAGGTATCAATTCATACCACAGATGATTTTCCTGAATAGCCTTTTTGGTTACTTAGCACTCCTGATTCTTATCAAGTGGTGCACGGGCTCTCAAGCTGATCTTTATCATGTGATGATATATATGTTCCTTGATCCTGCTGGAGATCTTGGAGAAAATCAACTGTTCTGGGGCCAAAAGGAACTTCAGGTTCAATTAAGTGCATCCTTCCTAAAGTAATACTGTATTTCCAACATCCTTGGTGTGCCAACTTATCTGCTTTTTTCCTTTCAGATATTGTTGTTACTTCTGGCTTTGGTCGCTGTTCCGTGGATGCTCTTCCCAAAACCTTTTATCCTGAAGAAACTTCATAAGGAGGTATTGTGATTTGGAAAATGTTCTTGAAAAATATGTCAAGGCAGTTTTCTGTTCTAAGTTCTCTTTAAGCACAACCCCTTTAATTAGTGCATCCTCAAAATTTCTGAATAAATCTACGTAAATGATCAATGTTTATGAGAAACAAATTGAAATTTTTTTTTTAATGTTTAAGTAGGCAATGAGAAAATTACTAATTTTGTATACCTGGATGCAGAGATTTCAAGGTCACACCTATCGTTTTCTAGGGACATCTGAAATGGATCCAGATTCTGAACCTGATTCCGCCCGGGCACATCATGATGATTTCAATTTCAGCGAAGTTTTTGTGCATCAAATGATACATTCCATTGAGTTTGTTCTTGGTGCAGTTTCAAATACTGCATCTTATCTTCGACTTTGGGCTCTGAGGTTTGCCACTTGTAAATTGTGATGTCTCTTGCTGCCAGATTTAACTTTCCCCATTTCAACTCCTCACTTCTGTGTATTGATTGTTGGTTTCAGCTTGGCGCATTCAGAGCTGTCAACAGTTTTCTATGAGAAGCTGCTGTTACTTGCTTGGGGGTAAGCATTCGCTGCTACTCTGACAAACTCTTTCAATATATTGTCTGCTGCTTTTATAAGAAACCTTCCCACACTTTTCCTTTGTACTTGCATGATGAACAAAATTTATTGATCACATACTAAGATTGCTTATTGAACAAAATTTATTGATCACATACTAAGATTGCTTACTCTGCTGTTCATAGGTATAACAGTCTTATCGTGAAGTTAGGGGGGCTTATAGTTTTTGCTTTTGCTACTGCCTTCATATTGCTCATGATGGAAACACTGAGTGCCTTCCTGCATGCACTGCGTCTGCACTGGGTTGAATTCATGAACAAGTTCTATCATGGGGATGGGTACAAGTTCAAGCCATTTTCATTTGCTCTGCTAGCAGATGATGAAGACTGATGCATGTGTAGTTCAGCACGTAAAGAGATTGGTTCATTTGTTACAAAGAAATTTTTTGGAGCACAGGTATCAAATTTCGTGGGCAAGATGGGCTTTCCCTGATACACAGCATTTTGTCATACCGCTAGACTTCTTCCTAGCGCATGAGTGCAGTCGACGTTGAGATTGCCAGCCTTGTGGAAGGAGATTTTGTAAGTTTACAGCAATATTGTAGAGGGCAGGTTAATCGTACAGCTCCTCCAATGGAGATGCAGATTATAGTTGCTAACAAAAAGGATAGAAATGTAGATTTGCCCGCGTACTTTTAGCTTTAAATTTTATCAACATGACTGCCCCTTACCACTGATGAATGGAAAAGATGTATTTGGCCATTCACAAGCTGAGACTGGAAGAAAGGCATACACGATATTTTACTGTCTTTTTTTTTTTACAATTCAAATAAACAGTTGTCCTTGTGCTTATTATTGTTAAATGCTGTTCTTTTTGTATGATGTTACTAATGTTCATGTACTGGCAGACCTTTTTGTGTGGTCCGTGTATGATAGGTTAAATTTGGATCAGCTTTGCTAGGTTTAGTTTACTATTGACTGTTTCCTTTTCAGTCGCAAGTTGCATTCTGTAAATCACCTGGAAATATATTATTTTAGCATAAACACCTGGAAATATTGATGTCCTGCACATTGTATAGTTTCAAACTTATGCAAAGCCCTATCGATTCAAGGTGAATATTGGTGGCCAACTCATCGTAACCATACTATAGTTCGTCTGGAAAGTTTACGAGGACCTGTTCTGGGGATTAGTGGCCAGGAATCGTTCCAACCAGGAGGATTGCTTCTGTAGTTTACAACTAACTGTATGTATTGAATTTTAAGTCACGGGGAAAAGTTTTGTTGTTCCATATTTACATAAATAATAATGATGAGTGGCAGACCACTTTAGCCGTGACGGGAACGGTATCTTATGCTGATGTGCAAATATTACTGATGTTTGGATGTAAACGCTAGCCCTTCAGGACTTTATGCTGATGAGTAATGTCCACCAATTTTAGTTGTTCTAGATTTGTTATCGGAACGCCATGTTTATCCGATCGATCGAATGAAGAATAAATGATATTCCTCTACTTACCACGTGTAGAGGTACGGTTTTCTTCTATTTCAGAGATTTTTTTGGGGTTGGGGGGTGGCGGCGGTGTAGTTTTGATCACTTGGGAAGGTTTTTTTTTTTTCCCTGAACGCTTCAACCAAATTTAGTACTTCGCACATAGCGGCGGCGTGGCGGTGCTGGAGGCAGGGGCGAGTTCGGGGCGCCTGATTTGGAGCCGGCCGGGACAGCGAGGAGGCGGAGATGGTGGGGGGAGTGGCGCGACGCCGGTGGCGTAGAGGAGAAGACGAGGGGAGAGGTGTGCAGGCGAAGTTTGTTGAGTGTTTTGTTCTGCTGGAGTTTGTTTCTGTGCCTCGGACGTTTTATGAGCTCTAATATTGAATGTTAATACCCGGCAAGTATTTGGCGAGGTTTGGCGGCCGCCATACCTAAAAAATGTTAAAAAAAACGAATATATGTAGCATATACTTGTATACGTTTTTTTTTTTTGAGCAAATATACTTTTTGATAACGTACGTGACAAAACAAAGCAGGCAAGTTGCTTTGCCCTTCCGGCCTGCGCACTTCTGGCCTGGTGGGCGTGGCTCCACACTTGATGGCCCATAAGCCCACAACAGAAAGCTAGTTAGGGAACAGGGATCGACACAACTTGTTTGCCGCCGTGACTAGTGCTCCTGTCTCTTCCTATTCTAAATCTAAAGCCGATCAGAGCACGCATCAAATTCGTGGCCGGCGGACTGCAGACGGCGGCGGCGTGGCACGCTGCCACAACGCGGTGGCCGACGCCGGGCGGACGGCGGCACGATTGCACGAGTGACCCCTGATCTCCTACAACAAGTGCAAGTGTGCAGCTATGGCACCAAAGAAGAAGACCAGATATGTGATGAAAGATATTTTTTACTTCAGAAATTAGATTTCTAAAAAGTCTATCTTGAGTGTTATTTAATTTAACTAGCATGTAGATTGATTAACATTGAGCAAATAGGTTACTTATTAATTATTGTTTGTATTTGTCTGTACGTACGTGACAAAACAAAGCAGGCAGCCCTGTAGATGCTTTGCCCTTCTGGACCTGCATCACGAGGATTCTGGCCTGGGTGGGCAGAGAATCAAGTGGAAATTCATGTTGATGGCCCGGACAAGCTGATGATCAAGGCCAATTGCTGAGTTATGGGGAATGAGGGATCGTTCAAGAAACTTGTTTGCCGCCGTGAAAAATGAAGAATGTCTTTTCCTATTCTAAATCTTTATTTTTGGATTTCTATTATATCTGCCGATCGTCACAAAATAATATATTTATGGCCGTAAATGCGGACTGTAGACGGCGGCGGCGTGGCACGCTAAAAACAACGCGGTGGCCGACGCCGGGCGGACGGCGGCACGATTGCTGGGGCGATGCCCTGATCTCCTACAGACAAATGTGCAATTTGTGCAGCAAATGGTTTCATTCAAAGACCAGATATGTGATGAAAGATATTTTTACTTATAGAAAATAGATAATTTCTAAAAAGTTTATCTTGAGTGTTATTTAATTTAACTAGCATGTAGATTGATTAACATTAAACACGCAAGTAGGCTGTAGGTTAATTATTAATTATTGTTTGTCTTCTTTGTCTCGTGACTTTTTATACAGATTTGAAGACTATGTTTGCCAAAGCATGTAGCACTCGCAGCCCTGTAGATGGCGTTGCAGTTGCTGGACAACAAGAGGAAGAGCATCACGAGGATATGGTTGGTCCGATGGGTGTTCAAGAGACAGAGAATCAAGAGGAAATTCATGTTGATGATCCGGACAACGCTGATGATCAGGCCACTATTGATGACCTTATGGTGTGCTATATTGAGCGAGGATTGTTCAAGAAACTTGATCTTGCTGAAATTAAAAAAAAATCAAAAGAAAAATAGAAGAATGCCTTTGCCGAAGCTTGTATCAATGCTTTATTTTTGGATTTCTATTATATCTGCTCGTCACAAAATAATATATTTATATACACGTAAATGTTCTAGGGTGTGTATGTATAGCTATTTAATTGCCCTTTACAGACCCGCCACACCTAAAAATAATTCCTGCCTCCACCACTATACCCGGATGTTGTAATCGGTGGTCCTTAAAATGCAATGGCTGGGGCGATGCCCTGCAACTCAAATATATAGACAAATGTACTAACATTTATAACACCAAATGGTTTCATTCAACCCACCATACAATGTCTTAGAGCACTTTGATGTATATTCTCCTAAATATAGTTAAAATAGATAATTTACTTGGAAGAAAAGTTACCAATAATTTGGAACCGATGGAGTCCAATGTGTATACACGTAATTATGTTTTTTTTGCTAGAAAATATGTTAGAATTTACTTTATATATATAATATAATTCAAAAAAAATTGATACCTTAACACCTACTAGTAAAAAGGCTAAAGGATGATATATAAATATCTTATCCAATCTCTTATACCTAAAAAACAACATTTTAGGAGATCGCTCATCTTCTATAGTTGATCTGTAACACTTTCTACTAAATAAAGGAGACGACCCTTTCTTCACTATCCCTAAATAAAGAAATATAAGAGACAAGTTTTAGTAAATCTGCTACGTCAGTGCTCGTTTATTATCCTATAAATTGATTTTAAGATACTCTCATGTAACATAACTTATAGGAGCTGGAATATAAGAGACGGTGGAGATGCTATTATATCCCCACAGCACAGACGCGCAAATTAGGATTCAGACAAGCTCACATTCAGAGCGGAGGGAAGCATGAATCCTGTTCTAGAAAATGAGTTTCCTGATAGCAGACTTGTATGTTAATCACCATTATTTGGGACTAGGACTACTACATTATATTTATGCTTAATAATACATATCTGTGAATATAATAGGTTGCAAAAATAGCATTAGTCAAATCATTCTAAATATACAGAAAAGCAGCGCTAAACCATAGGTGAACTATTCTCATGGAAGCCAATTTACACCTGAGAGGCAACTGTCGCAAAAATTAACACCCTTTGTAGGTGCCTTCTGTTTTGTGCCAATAAACATGGTAAGCAATGCAGAGACTTCCCTTGCTGATGGATAGACACTGGAGAGAAAGAAGCAATTGTCAGAACAAAGAAAAAAGACAGGAAAATGCATATACAAAAACTTTGGGAAAAAGATTCAGGCAGCAACAACATTACCATAAATTGCTGATGTCTTAGCCCTTTTATTAGGTATCCCCATTGTGGTACTGCGTACATACAGAGAGAAGATTGTCAGTGACATAATGTTATCATTGAAATTTTTGTGCTATGTTTAGTGAGATGAAATATTCGCTGCAGCATTGTTTACTGACAAATTACATACCTGTGGCTGCATATAGCCCATCCCTTGGTTGTAAACTCCATGCTGAACCAACTGTAAGTAACATGACTAGGTCAATTTCAACTTTCAAGTTTGTTTTTTAAAATCTGCCAGGAGAACTAGCGATCATCTAAGAACTCAAACGGGAAGGCACCCATGCAGACCGCATGCTCAAACACGGATGGGCTGTCTGAGCAGTCTCAGAACGCGCCACCAAGCCACACACTTGGTCCATATGTGGCAACCAGCAGTTCGCCCAGACTGGGATTCGAACGTGAGAGTGGGCAGCCTTGCCACTGCCAGCGCCTCTAGTCAGTTTCAAGTATAACTGGGAGGGGTGGTCAATACAAACAAAAAAAATACTAACCTGGTTACTTGAGCTACTAGTGCCACCATGGGAACTGATTGCATCCTTCTTTACAGAGCCCTCACCAACCTTTGTAGACAGCTTACTATCACCCTACCAAGAATTTTCAGAAAAATAATGATCAATATTTAGTCGCATCCTGGATGTGCTGTACATGAGACTACTAACTTGTTCACAGCAAGCCCAGAGCTTGTCGGTAGGTCCACACAGTCCAACAAACAATAGGAAATTATGGAAAACAAACAATATCATGATACTGCACTGTTTCTTAGAACTAGCAGTCTTGTCCAGGAGTTAATCTCTACCTACGATTTCTGCACCAAAAGCGGACTAACGGATAGGGCCACGTCGCCCGTTAGCCTGCTGGCCGTCCGATCTTGCTCACTCGTGACGCTGTCCGTTCAATTGTGAATCGGTTTGATTCCTGCCCGTTTCATTGCCAACCCAAGACCTCGGGAACTTTGTTGGGCCTGTCCGCCGAGCGAGTGGAGGGCTGGCGGCACGAGCACGGCTCTATCCCCGGGCTCGGCCACCTCCGCTTCTGTCCCGCTGCCTGCCTCGGCGCTCGCGCACCACTCGCACATCCCTCCACCGCCTACCTCGCCGACAACAGCGAGGCCGTGCATGCGCCCAACCGCCTCGTGACCACAATCGCTTGCCTCCACCCGTTCCTCGAAGGCGCACACCATTACCGCTTCACCGTTTCCTTTCATCTGCCCTACAGCCGACACCTCCCATCGGCGTCGAATTCCTTCCACAGCGACGGGAAGTTGAGTCAAGCCTCGAGCCGCAGGCAGCAGCTAGACAAGCAACTGTAGCTCCACCGCCATCACCGTATCTCACTCCCTCCCCTTGGTGCCCACCGCTCAATGCGTCGGTTCGTAGGGAGACAAACGCAGCGATGGAGAAGACAACGGCTTTGCCTGACCAGCGTCACCCAGTAGCAGCAGTGCCAATCGCGCACTTAGGGGCTTGTGATGATTGGGTGCATCTACCCTGGCAGCTAGCCCAATCGTCACGCCCGCTAAGTATTCAATGTAATGCTGCGGACGCTGTGTTGCATGCTGGTGCTGGCCATAGTGGGTGTTGTGTTCACCGGATTGACTTCAGGGCATTTTGCTGAGCCGGGAAGACTGCTCGTGTGCTCGATTGAACCAATCCTGCAGCATTGCTATACCAGTACAACATGCAAGCTACAAGCAAGTAAGATGTAACAGCATCTTAGCTTTGTTTCTTTAAAATTTTAGCACCAATCAGATCGACAAATCTTTTGTCTGATGCATGCAAATATTTCATACAACAATAGAAAGTGGCATCTGTCGTGTGTCCTAAGATTCATTGGCTTTCTTCGTAAACATAGTACATTAGCCCTCCTGCTTACTGAAATGCTCTTAGAAGATAATATTGCGTTACATTAAGATCATCAAAATTTGGTAAACTTGGTGCGGTACAAAGTATTGGTTTGTAGGCTATGATATATAATACCATTTCAGCTCCCAGTACTTCATTTTATTAGTGGAATGCTAGATTGAATTCTCTTTGGACAAAGACATAGGAAAGTACATCTCCCAAACATTCTGTAAATTGTTTGCTTTTGCTCAGGCATATGTTTAGAGGACTATCCTAGGATAAAAATGTTGATTATTAGCTAATGTTTCTTATAATCCTACACAACATGGAAAAAGTACATATTTAGGTAACTTGGTTCTTTGTCTTTTACTTTTGTTTCCTAATATGGGATTAGATGCTATGTTTATTTTAAATGGAAGACAAAACAAGGCTACATAAATGTGTAGATTTCTGTGTTTATTCAGATTCTAAAAATGAGATTTGTTTAAAATGAGATTTGTGTATATATTCAGATTTATTTTTTATGTAAATCAAGTCTCCTTTGTTAGCAGCATTCTGCACTATATAAATCGCATTCAATACTAATAGTTCCTCAAGAAAATGTGTTTTCTATACAGTTGGTGACAACTTACAAGAAAACAGACTTGGTTACTTGTATTTTTCCTTTGGATTAAGAGGAGATGTATGTTTTATTGCTCTTCTGCAAATAAAAGAACCAACACGATGGACCATTAGTTGTCTGTGTTTACTATAGTTATTTTTCAAGAGCAGATGTGCCTAAATTTTGAGGTGTGTCATAGATGTGCCTGCCTCTAGTTTGCTATTTGTGTGCTGCTGAAATCTATATCTGACAGATTTATTAGACCTGAAACAGTTCTGCAAAAACAAAACAATTGATTATTATTTATACCTTTGTGTTTCATCAGCTTGGTTACATTATGCTGAGTCAGGTGAGGTCTATGCACAGATGACGCTGTTGCTACTAAGGCTGATAATAAACTTTGTTTTACTTTCCCATATATTAATGGTTCTAAATAGCCTGCATTCAGACTTGTATCACACAATTCATGAAAGTCTTATATACAAGTCTGACAATAGTAACTTAGAATTAACTTATCTGCAGATCAACCAAGGTGCGAGTGTTCGAATGTCCCCGGCTGCCCAAGATGCAAAGTTGTGCTAGCAGTGCTGCCAGGCCGGCAATGCAGCAGGTGAAGGGCATGATATCTAATCTTTACACCATGCCGGCAATCCTGTATTCCTGTTGAGCGTTACGCATAGATCTGTCGGTCTGCCCATGCCCGTTACGCATAGATCTGTATGTACTGGAATCATCCAGAAGCCGAGGCCATCCCATCTCCAACTTGGCCAACCCGCAAGTCAGAACCTGCCACGGCATCACCTCCTCTCCCCTTGTCTGGGCTCAATCCCAGGGACGGTCTCGTCCCCCCGCCACCAGCCGAAAACATGGCGCTGAGGCTGCAACTCATCGGCGACAAGCACGTGACAAGGCTGCGGCGTCGTGGCTGGAGTTTGCCCATGGGGAGCCCGCACTGTAAGGGGCTTGAGCTCTACTTCGACTGCGACGGGCATAGGCTGGGACCAAGCTGCAGAGGCTGGCCAAGAGAGACGCCACACAACACAGGCAGGAGAAGGGGGTCACGGCGCTGGGCGGCCATGGCGGCAGCGGGGAGATTTGGGGCTGCCGACAAGGGAGGAGGTGTGGTGCGGCGCCACAATAGGAGATAAGAGAGCACCTGCCCTGCAGCTTACTGACATGGTGTCGCTGCTCTGCTATTGCGATGAAAACATGGAGAATCGTGGGGGAGGGAGGAGGGAGCAGTGGCCTGCTGGTTGAACTCGTGGAGAATCAAAATCTGCTCCGTGAAGAATCAAAATGGATCTGCTATTGCTACCCTTTCTGGGGATGAGAAGGGAGGGAGAAAATGGCATCCTGCTTGGATTGCAAATCTGATCTTGAACTCAAGAGCATCACCGTGCGCAGTGCTAGCAAGAAGTGTTGCTGAGCTAGCAAGAACAGAGAGACGAGGAATGGTTTGGAACAAGCGTAGTGCTGTCGCAAGGAGCAAGGCCAACAGTGGCACGGACAGGGCAGTGTCTGTGCGAGCAGCACATCGCAACATAGAGCCAAAAAAGGTTGAAGTTTTATTTTACAAAGCATTAGATTTATTTCAAAGGTTTCAGACACGTTTAAATGGCCCAGCCGGAAGTGACAAAAAAAAGGACACCGGAAGAGAAGCTTAAAATAAGCATGTAGCCCAATTTGATGGTAAAACATATCTCTACCGAATGCATAGGTAAATTTAGTATGCAATAAATATATCTACCGAATGTAGTTTTCAATATTCATATAACTGTAAAGAGTTAAATGTAATCACCAAAAAAAAAAAAATCCTACCCCTTGGATAGTTTCATGCCCCTGCATCCACAAAATTGATCAAGGAAAATGATGTTTTCTCATCATGTTATTTGTACACAAAACATGGACCGTCTATAAATATAACGGGCACGTCCACTGGCCATACAGTGGCAACGCCGTGACCTTTTCTAGTGCCTACTAGTTTGCAGTTTCCTAAATTGATCGTGTATTTCCTGTCACTGCTCAATGTTTTCTAACTAAAGGTGTTATAGGTTAATAACCTGATCATGGTGTGTACACTACACTTATACAGTTCAGCCAAAGCAAAGTCAATTAAGTGTTGTTCTGACAGAAAAATAAATAAATAAAAGTACGAAGAGTGCATACCTCCATCTGCAATCATCAGCCCATCACCAGAAGAGAATATGCAAAGTGCACAAAGAAACACCATGAGAGAGATGTACAAAACATTAAAATAAGAGAGAAGATCCACATCTACAACACAGCAAGGGCAAGCCATCAATGACCTCTCTGTACTTTTGTAGGTAAATCTTGAGAGGCTCGACGTACTCCTCGAATCCTAACGTGGCCATCGCCCAGAGCAAATCGTCCCCGTTGATCGTCTTGCGCTTCTCCTTCTGGCATTTGTCGCTGGCCCTGTAAGGATCATCCGCATACATCAGAACCATGTCACAGTAAAGCAAGAAGAAACCAACCCGATCCAAGGCCAAGGCTACGCTACCGGGCGTCGTGTCAACTCACTCGCTGGTGACAAAGGATATGAACTCGGAGACGCACTCCTGCAAGGTCTCCTTAGCGTCCTTGGCGATCTTGCCGTTGGCCGGGACGGCCTTCTTCATGATCCGGCTGATGTTGGCGATGGGCAGGAACCGGTCCTGCTCCCGGACGCCTCCGCCGCCGCCGCTGCCGTCGTGGCTCCCGCCGTCGTCCGCCATCGCCGGCGACCGGGCGCCTCCGCCGAAACCCTAGATCCACCAAGACGAAGCCACACGGCATCGATCGCGTCAGAGCTTAGAGAGGCGCCGCCGGGGAATCGGAAGGTGGCGGGCGCGCAGCGTGTCGACGCGCCGTACGTACCTTATAAAAACGCGCGCGCGCGGGGAGGCGAGGAGGAGGAGCTGGCCGGGCCGCAGAGGGGAGGAGGAGAGGTGGGGAATGGGGATCGGACGCTGGAGAAGAGGAGGCGCTTCGGGTGGGTGCGATGGAGGAAGCCGAGCTATCCGGGCCGTTCGTCGCCAAGTAAATAGGGACGACGACGGGTGGGCCCTGGCACTGGGCCCGTGGTCCAGCTCCTGCCTGCCAGTGGACTTCTTCTTTTTGTTTTATTAAAGTGGACTCGGGGTTTATTTAGATGTTATTTTTGCCAATTTTCTTCTATTGTAATGAACTTTGGACTCTTTTTTTCAGAAGACGTATAGAATAATATGTGCATTTTGACATTTAATTAATCTTTAAGATGTATAGAGTAACTATAAAAATATAGAAAATGGGTAGCTTTAGCTATAAGTTAGTTTTAGTTTTCGAATGTTAAATCTCTACTAAAATTCAATAAATAATTTATTTTATATAGAAAAACATTACAAGATCTATATGGTTATTGGTGACCTGTTTAACGTGTTAAACTTGTTTGGATCTTACTCGTTCATATTATTGGTATTTTATTGCTTGTAGTCATGATTATTTATTATTATTACTATTAGTAGTAGTAGTTAGATTAGGAGATCAACCAAAAAAAGATCTAATAGATTCCAAAGTGTAAATGGAAGATCCCAACAGTGACGTCAACCATGCTCCACCACAAGCACTATATTAGGCATTGCATGGTTAGTGATTTACTCTATCTTGATTGCTTGACTAGGTAATAGGTTTCAAGTAAGGCAAAAGCGCAAACATCGTGTGATCAACATAAGTAAAGCATGAAAATATACTAGCTTAAATAAATGGTGATTGTGACAAATAAGCAATGAAGCACTAGAATACATAAAAAATAAGATCCAAAATACATGAAAAAAATAAGATCCAAACTTTAAGTAGAGCATTTCAGCCACTAATAGGTAGGTTGTAGTTTTAGACAAAAATGTACCAGTTTTTATTTAATTTTGAAGTGAGATAGCTATGAAATTTTTATGATGTAATTATATTTTTATTGTTTTTTAAATACATATGTAGGTTAAACCAACCTACTAGCCAAACAATTTTATAAAGTAATTCTGATTCATCGTTTGAAACATTTCTTGAGAGAATCCGGATCCTAAGTCTTAACGCTGCCGGTCCAGTGTATGTTAAGATCTTGGATTCATGTCATCATTCATTCCATATTGTTTCTTTAGAATTTCTAAATCAAACATTTAATAATAACATAATCAAAATCAATGTTTTTTTTAAAATTAACCTTTTCGATGGTAAGTCTCTTTAGCTTGTGTAACAAGGGGTCTATTTGGATCTTTAGCCATCAGATTATCTCTCTAAACATTCAAGGCTTAAAGGTGAAAAAAAAAAGTAGAGACAGAGGAGAGGGGGCTACTTGTTAATGGTCCCCACAAAAATTAGCCCCCCTCTTAGAGGTGTTGTTTTTTTGGGTGCTAATTTACTTTAGCCTCAATAGTTAATGGGCTCACTACGATAGATGGGAAAAAAACAATCAAAACTGGACTACGATAGATGGGGAAAAAAAATCAAAACTAACAGTGGTTGATGACCTAGAGCCCGTTAAATTTTGGTGATGTTGTGAGAGAAAATACCAAAACTACCGATGATAAGCCAAGCGAACAGGGCCTGTAGTTGAGGAGTTGCAATCTCACTACCATAACACATGAACAAAGGTTTAAGTGGGCGGCAAAATATTCGGTGCAAACCACATCTTTGATGTAGTCGTGAAAACCCTTTGCAAACCATACTTGATTTTTTTTTTAAAAAAAAAACTATGCACACCTTTAGTACATCTATGGATATGCATTGTCACAAATTTGAGATTTAAACTAATTTTGTAAGAATTCATATAAAATTTCACTTCCATATGCACTAGAGGAGGAATTTTGTCCTCTAGTGCATACCGGTGCATATGCAAGTGAAATTTGTTATTTTATATGTTTTTTCAAAACAAGTTTGAATATCAATTTTTATGACAATGCATATATCTAGATGCACTATTGGCATGTATAGTTTTAAACTTTTTGAAAACTCCTAAATATGGTTTTAGTGTAGTTTTCTTGGATTGCACCGAAGATTTGTTTACCCCTAATATTTTGGGGCTGCTTGTTTCCCAACATTCGCCCTGCCACATGCGCCACAGCCACGCCCGGTGTGGCGCCCACACATCTGGTGGCGGGCAGAACCGGCGCCACACTCGGCCACCGTAGAAAGCTGAACCAAACACTCGCCTTGGGTCTGTGGCACGCTGAATCTTACGCAGGCGAGGTGGGGCGTGATCCAAACACCCCCTTATCATTCAGCACCGAGCAGAACGATGCCACTAGGCAGAGAAGGATCTCGCTACCATGAGAACACCACCAATCCACCATCGCAGGTGACTGAAAGCAAATTGAGAACGGTTGCTCGATGGCGACGGACTACGGCGGCCAAGACGAATGGGCTCTGAACGCCCAGATCCGGGGTTCGGGAGGGGGAGGCTGACCACCACAATCGAAGAAAAACTAGCCGCGCATTGACAACTTCCTCATTTGCTTACAACGACACCACCAACAAAGACCAGGCATTGACAACTTCCTCTTTTCCTAATCATGAGTTCCAGTTCCAAACATTGAAATCAATTCCAAAGCAGGGCATCGTCCACATTGAGCTTCCACTGACCACTATGATTTACATGCTCGTCAGCATGAAACGTAATAATTGGCTGTGTAGCACAATAAACTTAATCGGTACCAACAATATGAAATATAGTCTCCCTAAGCTCTATCAAAACGAGCAGTGCTACAAGGCAACTACATGGAACTTACAGAAGAAATTGCTAAGGAATTTGGCCTCTAAAACAAACCAATCACGAGTGCCATGGAATCAGAGAAGGCAAAGCTACCAGCATTACAGCATCTCAAACTAGGCAAACAGAACTCGTAAATAGAAGCAGAGTCTGAAAAGAAATCGTTTTTCACGAACAAAATCTTAGGCTAACAATGGCGAGAGTGTGTTGTAAACATAGCAAGCAACCATTCTTCTTAAACATCTAATGCCTTCCAATTTCGATTCCATGCTTGCCGATTGAGTATAAGCAATCTAAGACCTTGGCTTCTCTTTCTTCTCCTTGAAAAGGGCAAGCAGAGACACACCCGAGACCTTGACGACCTTGAACCGGACACCAGGAATATCTCCCACAGCATGACCCTTACGACCAAATCCGGCAATCAACACCTCATCCTGGACAGAAATGAGACAAGTTAAGTCTGGGCTGCACCATAGGCTGCAAGACAAGAATCATAAGAGGCTGGGGGTAGATAGTATACATTTTCCTCGATGTAGTTCAAGCAACCATCATTTGGCACGAAGGCAGCAATCTTCTTGCCATTCTTCACAAGCTGGACACGAGCACACTTACGGATAGCAGAATTGGGCTGCTTGGCCTCGATACCACTGCAATATGATCAGGGTATATATGCTCAGTTGAGTTAAAAGCAAAGTATCCAATGAAAATAATACAGTCGTAGCATCTGCTTACATCTTCTCAAGAACAATGCCCTTGGCATGGGATGACCCCGCGAAGGGTTTCTTCCACTCATTGCCCAAATGGCTCTTTTTGTATGCCTTGTCAGCCCACCGCTGGTTCCTGCGGTGGGTCTTGAGCTTTCGCCCAGCTCCCATACCACGAGTCTTCCTGTATTAGACAACTTAAAATGCTTACTGAAGCCAGAAAAAACAAAGTAGATCATGTTGGAACACTTTAATGTGGTAGTCTATCAAAATTGTGATAGACTACCACATTACAATTGACAATGCATTGAACGAAAAGCCTTTGGTATCTCTATCAGAAATTTATCTGGTATACAATGTGAACCAAGTGACAGTGGACATTACATGAACAAAACAGATAATTGCGTCTAGATCAAAGGAAATACTGACACATTTATATACAGTATACCTAGTTCTAATTAACTTTTCGTCACCTCACTGTATATTAGAATCATGAACTAAAATGCTTGAGAAAAAAAAACATTAAGGAACACTACACCTGCAGTAATTGAATAGCTTAATTGTTGACTCTTATAAATGGATTAAAATGTCAGTCGCTTCAAGGCTTCAAATCGGGAGTTTCACAGAACTTCAAGTAAAGTTTGACAAAAACATGGTCGACTCTTTGAAACGTAAGGACGAATGAAGGTGTATATGCTACCACGCATAACTTCCCACATCAAGTAACTGGATCAAGAAAGATATCGCTACACGGCAGCAACGGATTAATGTCGCTTATGAATATGTTTAGCGCTGACGTTGTAGAATCTTATCAGCACTGGACCGTCAATAAGCTTCACGTGGATGCTGAGAGGAAATCTGAATAAATCACGTAGTATACTTCACACTAGCGCAAGCAAAACTGCGCATCACGCAACCAGATGCACCGATGCAGTCACATAATCGCTAAGACCAGAAAATAGATGGCCACAAGAACAGATCAGATCAGAAAACTATAACAGAAGAGAGTGAAATACCCCATGTTGACGGAAGTTCTCTGGAGCACTCCGCGGCGGCGGCAAAGAGCGGAGCACGGGCTGGGAGCGGCGGCGGCGGCGGCGGCAGGAGAGCTGTAAAGATTGGAGGGAAGGAATTTATATGTTGGGCGCTGCTGCTTGCTTTTGTGATCCGTGCGTCTGGATAGAAGCTACGGTCGTGATGCTGGCGAGATAGTTGGCGTAGGGACTGGAATGGTGGACTTGGTCTACCACGTGGATGTATAGAAAGGCTCTGGATTTGTAGGGTGAGTTTTGAGAGGTTTATCTATTTTTAGCACCGAAAAACCTGGGGTGTTTAAATGGTGTGCGAATGTCCTGTAGAGTGTCACGTAGGGGTATTCGGATACCAATAAAAAACATTTTTTTCATATTTCGCTAGAAAACTTTGAGAGGAATTTATCATGGCTAATTAATTTGTCATTAACACATGTGTTATTGTAGCACTTTATTGTCAAATCATGAACTAATTTGATTTACGTCTCGTAAAGTTGTCGCAAACTGTGTAATTAATTATTTTATTTCGTCTCCATATTTAATACTCTTACTCTAAGCATGTGTCCAAACATGCGATTTGATGGAGTGAAAAGTTTTGGGGTGCAAACTAAACATTATTTCTTGTTTTTTCGCATGTATCTAGCACTACCCTTCACCGACGGTGTTAAGTGGCCATCAAAATCACCCATCTCTCTATATTAGAGTTATGTGGAATCAAACAAGGGAAACATTGATGCTGTGGCTGTGAAATAAAGAGGAGAATATTTCTTGTTTTCTTGGTTTTGATAATATTATATATATTTGCTATAAAAATAATAGGTAAGTGGTCTATTTATAGATATTTATTTTAAATTTAGAAAATATGAAATTGACACAATTTTTTTAAGAGCATAAACGAATGTGACCATGCCTACACATAGAGGTGGAAGGGAGGCATAAGTTGGCGTCCATGGATTATAGCAAATGAAATAGGAATTCAATTTTTTTAAAAAAATTCTGCCTTCCTAGTTCATTTTTTTTGAACTAGAGGGTATGGACATCCAACTTCCACTTATACCTAGGCAAAGCCACTTGTAAGAACCTGTTTGGCAATTTTTCTCTCTTGTGTGTTTTCAAAAAAAAAAAAAAAAAAAACGTCTAAGCATTGATGAAACAATTTTGTTTTTGGCTTCCGTGCCTTTGGCTTCTTTGGCCAATAAATCAACTAGCAAGGGAAGCATTTACACAGATGTCATATCATAAGCTGTAAGGCTACAATGATGTTACTTTTTGTAGTGATGTTCACATGTAGGGCTTGTTCGCTTGTTAAAATCAAAGGGGTTGAAGGGTATTGAAGGAGACTTTTGACTTGCAGAGGATTTAATCCTCCTCAATCCCTCCCAATCCCCTTGGTTTGGGGATGAAACGAAAAAGCCATACTATGGATACTAAAAAGTGGTCTTCCATCTCTGTAAGATAGCTTGCTCTCATTATTATATAAAATGGCAGTGCTCGTGCCAATTTTTTAAACTAGTATATTGCCCGTGCTAACTTTGGTCATAATAAAGGGGTAAACTGTGAGAACATGGCATAAAACTGTCAATTACTTCGACTCTGCATGGTTCCCATCCTCTCATCAGGTTTCTTTCCAGTTTCTAAATAAAAAATGTTTCTTTTTCAATTTCACTATGTACAGATGTGTATGCTCCAAATTAACTTCAAAGCATAAAGTGGAATTGAAATGTCATTCAAAGAGCAGCACATAAGTTACTTGCTAGGAATGGGATGCATCTCTTTTTTTTTTTTTTTGAGCAATCAGGAAAACCACAGGCTTGGTCAAGTGATCTTGTGGTTTACCATACAGAATGTAGAGAAACAAACATCAACAAGTCCTAGTGCAAATAAATTCTATGAATTCCATTCGAAACTGCTGTTAGTAAATTCAGCTTGCAGGCTGCGTTGTCGAGCTTGCAATTGTTTTTCAGAGCTAGATTGCTTCTTCTCATCCTCACTGAAAAAGTTGGCATACTCGATGTACTCGGCAGCCTGATTATTAAAAGGAAAATGGAGTTAGCAGTGGTCTTTGTGATAAATAATAGTTTGGCCCCGAATCAGTGAACTTAGATAAGGCAACTGCTACATTCTATCAATCGAACAAATAGACAAACATATAGTTAGGAACATTTTAAAAGGCTAATATCTCCCCTCTTCCTCAAACTACTAACGGCCATTGTTTTGCTATTAACATTAACATTTTAAAAGCCTAATATCATCTGTATGTATGACAGAATAGAGAAATTAAAAAAAAAATCAATATTAAATCTTCACTAAAATAAACATACTAAAATGAAGCTTCTATTTATACCCGATGGGGGAGGCAAGGAGCTTCCCTTGATGTAACTTGATGCGACCAGGTTGCTTGCAGCAAATGATAAGAGACATGCATCAGTCACCTCAGTGATAAGAGCGTCAACAAATATCAAACACCATTAAGTGTGCCTTTCACTTGATGTCTTTGCGAAAACAAAATACCAAATAGTCGGACAAGTCCGCTTCTGTGCTCTTCAAAAGAGATTTTCACTATATCACAAAGCTCCCAGAACACCATATTTTCCAATCAGCCTTGTAAAAAGTTAGCTCCTCCCACAATTATACACACTTTGATACAGTTCGAAAATGTGAACAATTATAAACTTAACTGAACTAAAAACAATTCCCACACATGTTAAATATTATTTAATTCAAATTAAACTAAAGATTCCTTGACATTTTCCTAGGCCACCCTTAGTAGTATAATACTACTAGTATTGTTGTTCTCTGCAAGTTACCTGGCTAATGGCACATTGGAAGGGCTTTAGTAAACCAGATGGTTGAGAGGCATAAAGAATGGCATATTTAGCTCCAGACTTCTTCAGCATGGCTTTAAGGTCAGAAAGAAACTCTGGTTTTGCAATGACATTAGTACGAAATTAACTTTTAGCTGTCCAGTTGTAAGTGAAAGAACAATGTAAGACGTCTTGTCCTAACCTTCTGTTTTTGCAGGGTATAAATCCTTGAAACCACCACTGCAGAAGACATTAAGCACAAAGAAGAAATACATCAATGATTTCACAAAGGAAGAACCATGCCTTTCTCAGTTTGTTTGACTGAATTCAAGCAAGAAAAAAACCATAACTATGCTTAATTAATAAATTAAAAAATAGATTCACAAGGAAAAATTATTGAAGTGAGAAAAGCCTTCAATCGTGAAGCTCCTAAATTTTGTTGGCATGAATCAAAAGTATGGCCTGCATACTAAAATAAATGGTATAACAAAAAAATAATTCAACTGATGAAAGAAACATCGTTGGCCAGTGTTTTCTAAAGAATGGAGCAGCTTTGGACGTGTTTTGCAAAGTTAGTCATCCTAATTACCAGAACCACTCATGTATATTGGGCTGGGCAGATGCAATTCCAGTAACAATAGTTAGGAGAATCAAACTTAAAAGTCAAAACTGAGAAGGTATGAACCAATGTATATTGGAGTGGGCGCACTGAAGGAACATGGGCATCCCAGGTTCAGGCGCTGCGTTCACCATATCTCTCCATGCATTGACAAGCTACAACAGAATACAATAATTTAATAAAACCTAATTAAATTAAATATACTCTGTGTTGAGTTCGATCAAACCATAGATTTGAGCCAGATCGCTGACTATTCATAAGGGAACTATGGACTTTATTTGCAATACAAAAACCAAACTTGAAATGAACTTACACATCCCTACATTGACATTACTCTACAAACTTGCAGTGAACTAACCAAACAGGATCCCTTCTAGTTGGTTCTAAAGAATATGATGCTCTTGGCCCATCTAACTTAAACAAAAGATCATATCATTTCTTGCCAATCTTGGAAGGCACCAAAAGATGCTTTCCCAGAACCAAAAATTATATCCAGTCCCTTCAAAAATACTAATGGACAGCTAGTCATGGGGTTCACACCATAACCTGCATTTGCATTCCAATCATGTAACATGTATGAACCAATGTTCAGTGACATGATGCAGTCTGACATCCACATGCAGGTGAGCAGCAACGGCAACACAAGCATCATTGTTGAAGTATCTTCAATATGACCAAAGTAAAGCCTCTCGCTGCTGTGGGCTGCCCTGGAGGCATCGGAGGCCACAACGGCGTGACGTGGGAGGGAGGCAGGAGCCCTATCCAACCCCAAGAGCTTCTTGTTCTTCATCAGATCTGTATCGGGCTGATGGTGCCACATACCTAGAGGACGAGGACACTAATGCTGTCCATCGGCTCAGCGAGGCTGACGTGTGTTCCCATGCACGGGGGCCGAGCCAGCAGGCACTGTCCGCAGGCAGCTCAAATGTATTTATAGGGTGTTCATGAATGTACACAGCTGTATTTAGCAAACCGTTCATAATAAGTATAGTGTATAGAGGACTCAAATAATCATTCAAATGAATGTGGAATATTGTATTAACATGATATTAGTAGTGAAAAAGAAATCAAGGCCAAGAGTCTTCAAGAGAAGAGGAGGGAATGGCAACATTGTGCTCACCCAATGAAAAACTGAGAACAAGTGAATTCATTTGACTTTGATCATGCATAGTTGATAAAAAACACTGTTACTGTAAATTTACAAGCGTGATAGGTATGATAAAACTTCCTATCTGCATGACTGAATTTCATCTCGTATGAGAACGTACAAGTTTCTGAATGTCTGTAGCACTTGCAGAACAATCAGCTACACTCTTCTGTACAGTAGAAAGTACGTATTCAATTGCAACATGAAGACAACAATCCGAGTTGGATAATATCGAAACAAAACCCAATGCTTCAGGAGCTCAGGTACAATAGGCTCAAGCTCCACACCCTACAACTCCTGTTTGCTTCATCCAGAGAGACCATTTAACAGCCTCTAGGAAATTTTCATTCCTTTGTAGGGCAGTAATGAGGTTAGCATATGTCACCCGATCAGGGCTGATGCCTTTAATCCTCATCTCTTGCATCACTTTGACAGCATCTTCGGGCATTCTTGCTATTCCATATGCTTTTATCAAGGTATTGTAACTGTACAAATCTGGCTCCACACCTCGGTCCTTTAGCTCTGCAAGAACATTCGAAACATCTTCTGTCCAGCCCCTTCTCCCATAAATATTGATCATTATATTGTAAGTGTAGTGATCAAACTTGCATTTTGCTCTCTTCATTTTCTGCAAAACAGAAGCAAACTCTTCCAATCGCCCTGCCTTTCCATAAGCATCCAGCATGCAATTGTACGCCTCAGGAGAAACAGGAAACCCTGCATCCTGCATCATTTGGACAAAATAATTCATACTAAGAAAATTGCCGCCTTTTGCATATGCAGCAATAATGGTATTGTATGATATGATATCCGCAAGGCCCTGCTTGCGAGCCATGGTAAAGACCTTTTCAGCCCTGTTGAAAAGCCCAGCTTTTCCATATATATCTAGCAATACATTGAGAGTAACGGTGTTTGCTAAGTGTCCCAGTTGAATCATTTCATCAAAAATTCTGGACAGCTCATCAACAGGTATGGCCCGGCCACAGCAATTAATAATGCAGTTATACATGGCTTCATCACATTCAACTTGACTCTTACGCATCCAGTAATACGTATCAGCCAATTTCTCGAGCAGACCAAGTTTTTGGTAAGTCCGAAGCATGTCAAGAAAAAGGTATTTATCAGGAATTATTTCTTTTTGTTTCTCCATTTCTGCCAAAATTGAACAAGCATCCTCTAGTCGCTGTGCTTTAATGTACATCCTCACAATGACACTGTAAGCAATCATATCAAGTACAGAATCTGAAGCCTTCAGTTCAAGGTAAATAGCTTCAGCATCAGCAAACCTCTCCATCATGCTGAAAACATCAATCATAGTGCAAGAAATACGGAGATTTGGATGTGTTTCAGACTTAGGCATCTGATTGTATATCCTAACAGCATCATTGTAACTGCCACCCTCTTTGCAAGAACATATCAATATATGATATAAGTTGTCTTCAAAAGCAGAATCTTTCCACTTCTTTTCACGCAGAATGTACAGAGCTTCTTCCAGTAAAGAATTTTGAACAAATGATGTTACTAAAATAGAGCATGAGGTGGCATCAAGCAAAATCTTCTTGTTGAAACAAGCTTGTAGAATGGGGAGAACCTTATGCATTCTTCCTATTGTTCCATATGCCCGAACAAGAAACGTAACAATTGATGAACACTGACAGCCTGCTGCCCTCATGTCCTCCAGAATTTCAGCTGCAGTTTCATTGTCATCATGTCTTGCTAGTAGGTTGATCATAGTGTAAAAGTTGGATGCATTTGGTCGGAAGCCAGCACCCTTGAGCTTCCTGTAGTACAAAATTGCCTCTTCATATATGCTTGCTCTACCAAAACCTTCTACCATTGATCTATAGGTGGTCTCATCAGGAGCTAAACCTGCACTGCCAAGACTATCAAACACGTTGTTTGCTTTCTTCATATCAGAATTTTTTCCATATCCTGTAATTAAAGTATTGTATGCTACAATATTCAGGGTGAATCCTTCGTCAACCATGGACTGCAAGACCAATTCTGCCTCCTCCATTTTACCCTGTTGGCAATACACATTCAACCGCACTAACCAATTTTCCATGTTTGGAACTAACCCATCACTGTTCATTAGATTAATAGTATCCTCAGACTTGGCAAAAAGGCCTAAACGTGTATACAAAGTAATCATGGCTGAGTAAGCATTGACACACTTGATATTGCAATTCCTCATTTTCTCAAAAGTGAATTCAGCTTCAGATAGTTTCCCAGTCTTCTGGTAAAGGCCCATAAGCATACCAATGGTAGACAAGTTCGGCTGCACTTCTCTCTCAAGCATCATGTGAAGCCACTTTGTTGCCCAAGCATCAAGCCTCCTTTTAGCACAAACATATATCAGCCCATTAAATGCTCGAGCATCTAATGCACAACCCGAATCAGCAACCATTTCATGAAGCAACAACTCAGCCATCTTCCAGTCCTCCTTCCAGGCGATGGCCCGGAGAGCTAGGTGATATGCATGAGCATTCCCCTTTAGCTTCCCATTAACCTTCATCCAATCAAAGAAGTTAAGAGCCTTCTCATCGCTGAGCTTCTCAAGACAGATCAGAGCAGAATTGCACTCTTCAATGCTGGACTCCTTGCTTATCCCAGACAAAACTGTATCAATATCATCATCCTTAACCGCAGATTTGTGACCATGCCTGTCCTTTCCCGGGCCATGCTTCGGAGCTCTATGCCTTACCAATTTCTTACCACCCTGTATTCTCCGCCATAACTTACCCCCTTTCTTCTTCTGTGCAAAGCCCGTTGAATTAACTGATGACATTTTGCTGCCGGAACTTACAGCTTCAGATGGAAGAGATGAACACAGAGTAGACACCCTGACACCACTATCGTCGAGTGAGCGGACCACACCATTCTTCAAGAATGCCCCTGGACGGCTCTTCCTCCCAGCACCAACATATCAACACCATGGCTTGTGACGACTGCGGTGCCGCCTGCACACCTGTGGTCCCCCATTGGCAACATCCAGGAACTAAACCCAATCAAATCCATCCCCACATGGACTGGGTTGCTAGCAAGATTGCGCCTTCTGGGTTCCCGAGGACCAGCTGGGGTTTGAATCCTCAGTGCAGCCATTCTGATTCACAAACAATGCATGGGTTTCAACCAAGCAGTCCTGCACATTAGAGCAAAACGAAGATTAATTCAGTGATCTCAACTCTCTGCTACCAGCCCAGCGAAGGAGGGGAAAAGGATGGCCGCGCCACCTCTTGAGAACTAGGGATGCCTCGTATGGG
This sequence comes from Hyparrhenia diplandra, assembly GCA_015847255.1. Taxonomy (NCBI): domain Eukaryota; kingdom Viridiplantae; phylum Streptophyta; class Magnoliopsida; order Poales; family Poaceae; genus Hyparrhenia; species Hyparrhenia diplandra. The sequence continues at coordinate 63,605 of JADLZK010001735.1, forward strand.
CTCACGCGACCGATCGGGCTCGAATCCAATTTTAAGGATGTGGAGTTATTTAAAAATATCCGTGGCGGATGCGATAGCCGAATCCGACTATATTGCGGATGCGGCGTAGGATATGGTATCGGCAAAATCCTGGAGGATATGGATTATCCGAGGGAGGCGCGGATTATCCGGCGCTTATAATAGGATAATCCGAATATTTTAAAAAGCCTAAAAGATAAAATATTTTATTTTTTAAGTATATTTTTGCTATATATAGAATGATATTCCATTGATTGCTTATTTACCTAAATTAGATGGTAGGCATTAGGGCCGCAACGCCACAATGGAGATCGCAGGGTGCGTGTGTGTAATTCTCTATTTCCTATTTGCAATTTGCCTAATACATAGTCCTATCCTCACACACAGACAAACGCACTCAAGCTGGTGGCCAGGCAATTCTGCCGATCCTGTACTCACGCACATTGGCTTCGGCCAATTCCGCTCGATAAGCTGGTAAAATTGTTTTTCAATATAAAAAACAACACGTAAGCATATATTATCTTTTAAAAAGTCCGCTTTTTGAGACCGGTCCGAACCCGTACCATTTCCGACATACAAAAAATCCGTATTCGTATCCGAATCCGTACAATATCCGATCCGCTCCGAATCCGTTTACAAAAAGAGGATTAGGACCGTCTATTATCCGCTCGATCCGATCCGTTTTCATCCCTATTGAGAACACAAGGCCTCGACAGGCTCACGCGGCGGGAGAAATTTCAATATTTAACCCTGAGTTTCGTTAAAAAAAGAGTTCACAAGCCTCTCAGTATTTGACAGCTTACTCTGGAGGAGCAATGGAGACGGAGGGAGAGGACAGCCTGCTGGCGTCAGGTAGGGAAAGGCGGCGCGCGGAAGGGGCTGAGCGGGCGGGCGGCCGATGGCGTTCTCCGGCGGCGGGCGGCCACCGGCGTCGAGCTGCGGCGTCCGCGAGCGGAGTCGCTCTGCGACTCGCGACGGAGAATGAACTATGCCCGTCGGTGCGGCTTCAGGAAAGGATAAGGAGGCAGGGTTTTTTTATATATATAAATTTTAAATATTTTTTAAAAATTACTTGTGTGGGAGATGGAAAAACTTGACCACCACCATGCTAGCAAGGCCGAAAGACCAAAGGCCCAGTGCCCAGTTGAAGCCCCCTCACAGGGGAATGCAGCCCAGGATCCACGAACCACCATCCAATCCCGGTTCCCCAAATCGCCACGAGACCACAGACCACCACCATCTCTAGAACTTTCCTCCTCGCCTCCGCCTCCGCCTCCCCCTCCCTCAGCCCAGGCAGGAGCCAGACCCAAACCCACGAAACCCTCCTACCTCGCCGCCGCTTCCTCATCCTCCCGCCGCCCAGTCCCGAACCCGGACCAACCTTCGCGAGGGTGGGAATCGGACTAGAGGGGCAGGATGCCGCCGAAGAAAGCGGCGCCGTCGAAGGCGGAGCTGGCCAAGAAGCAGAAGGTCGTGGAGGACAAGACCTTCGGGCTCAAGAACAAGAACAAGAGCAAGAACGTCCAGAAGTACGTCCAGTCCCTGCACCAGGCCGTCCAGCCTAAGCCCGATGCGACCAAGACCGCCGCCAAGGTACCGGAGAACGCTCAGATCGAAAGCCTTACCGGATGCTTCCTTCGCTTCTCCCTCCGATTGTCTCATTCTTCTAACGTTTCCTTTTTTTTTTCTTTGGATGTGGATGCGCACGTGGGTGAGCAGAAGAAGAAGGAGGAAGAGAAGGCGCGCGAGAAGGAGCTTAATGATCTATTCAAGGTTGCCGTCAGCCAGCCCAAGGTCCCTGTTGGTACGGCTTTTCATCTCCTTGAGTTTAGCAGTTTAGCAGTCTGAATTGTCATATTGTTGATATGTGCTGTATAGTCCATTCTTGGTTTATGTGTGGATGGTACAGTTCTATCCGATGTCATTTTGGTCACATAGTGGTGTGCATAATATTACTGTCGTCGATTGTCAATGTTTGGTTAATTTATTTAGTGTAACTTGTACATTGCGAAATTTGAACACTTTTGAGCTCTTTCATGCCCTGTAGGGTCCACATAAATGTAGCAAGTTATTAGGATGAGTGCAACATGGGAATTTAAGGTATTACGGCTGCTATCCCTGTCTACAGTCTAATAGATGCTGATGCCGCAGATTATGTTATGCAGGTGTTGATCCCAAGTCAATACTGTGTGAGTTCTTCAAGGCTGGCCAGTGCCAGAAGGGTTTTAAGTGCAAATTCTCTCATGACCTGAATGTCCAGAGGAAGGGTGAAAAGATTGATATCTACACAGACAAGCGTGATGCAGGTAATATATAAACATGATCGGATACCACCTTCTGTGCAAGTTCTTAGGATTAATTTGTTTAAATTCACATGTTATTTGTTATGGACAGATACCATGGAGGACTGGGATCAGGAAACTCTCGAGAAGGTTGTTGAATCTAAAAAGACGGAGTATCAGCAAAACAAACCTACTGATATTGTATGCACTAAGCTCAGCCTATTTTGCAGTCAATATCTAAACCTTCCCTGTCACATGCTGTGTCATCGTCTATGTCATTTTTAATGTTATTATATTATGTTAATTTATCTATATTTATCAAGTTTTCAAACTAGTTAGAATTGTGCTGGACATCTTGTCTATAACTGTCGAAACATTCTGGAGTTCAAATCATAATTAAGCAACTGAACAGATGAGCCATAAAATTTACTAGTTGGTTAGTCTAAGAAACTGATGTTTGTGGAAGAACTTTGTGCCCGTGATATGCTAACTGAATGCAAATGCACTGAATACATTTCATGAATGCAAATTTTATAAAGATTTAACATGCTATCATATTATGATGTATTGGCATCTGAACTAGCGTTCCGTTTTCTATTGTGACCCTGCGGTAGCTCATAATCATTTAGTTTTCCTTTTGGTTTTGGTTTAGAGGGTGAATATTTTCTGACTCAGATACCAAGGATGTCCCAAAGTGACGAAATTACCCTTTGCTTAGTCTTAAGTACACATGCTGCTAGCTTTTACTGTGACACATCATTCCTTGCATGCAGTAACATAGGCTGCAGCATATGGTTGCATGTGCACAGGAATATTGCCAAGTAAAACACTTGGAAGTTGGCGCAGAAAGATTGAATGGAATGTGCATGCAAATAGTTATGAGGGGTATGCTGGTAAACTGATACTTCATTAACTTTGTGAGCCTTCTAAATCTAAACAGTCAGCCAAAAAGTAGACACACTTTAAATTAGGACTCAGGGAGTATCTTTTTAAATCCTTACAACTGTTTTTTTTTTACCATTTTAGTTGGTGCTGTGAATTTATTTACACTAATGTAGTTTTAAGCGTAACCTTTTGTATCCAGTCTGCAAATTTTTGTTAAATATGAAAGCATTTTGGGTAACTTTTTTTTCTTATGTGTAGGTATGCAAGTACTTTCTTGATGCTGTGGAGAAGAAACAGTATGGATGGTTCTGGGTTTGCCCAAATGGCGGCAAAGAGTGCCATTACCGGCATGCCCTTCCACCCGGATACGTACTGAAATCACAAATGAAGGCCTTACTAGAGGAAGAGAGTGAGAAGATAGCTATTGAAGATGAGATTGAAGATCAGGTAAGTGAAGTGTAACAGGCATCATTTTTCTATAGAATAGTGAAGCTTGTTGACCCTAAAACCACTAGACCGACCAAAACGAAACTAGATGTCATTTTTATTAAGAAGGAAATAGGCACCCAAATTCGCCTCAACAAGGACTTGAACTTTGGGTGGTCTGAGCATACATCCACACCCTTGACCAAACTGTTGTGTAAATGGATTCTTTTGACACTGTTCTTGTATCTTGTCTTGTAACTTGTTGTGTTGATGTCACAGCGTAAAAAGACGAAGACTACAACCCCTATGACGACGGAATTATTCATGGAATGGAAGAGGAAGAAGGCAGAAGAAAGAGAAGCTGGTCAGGCTGCCTTGAAAGCAGAGAGGGCTAAGAATGATCGCATGAGGTAATCTTATTTTCTTCTAGCTAACTTTTTGCTGCCCTACTTGATGTGCTCACTATGGTTATACCTGTTCTCGTTTCCAGTGGTCGTGAGTTGTTCATGGCTGATGCAAGTGTGTTCGTTGATGATGCTGAAGCATATGAAGTATATGAGAGAGAGGAAGAGTCTGAGGCCAATGAAGAATCGGTAAATGTACCTTCCTTAGCTGATATTTGTTCTCTTTAAAGTAGGCATGGTCAAAGAAATAATAGGTTAGTGAGGTAAGAGATTTGTGAGTGTAATGTCCTAAGGCCCCTGGCCCCAGCCCACCCATGCCCACAAAAAACACACATACATATAAGAGGGGTATGCACACACACACACACACAACTGGACACGTTCATTCCCTCGGAAGCAAAGTGGCACATGTCATGTCAGTCCCCACTCCATATATCATGAATATGTCATCATGATATGTCACTCACTCCTGGAGCTGTCACTTACTCAGTCACTCCTTAAACCCTAATGGGCCGGCTAAAGGTGGGCCGAGTTATCCCTTGTCCTTACATACTGCCCAATTAGTCGTCCGGCAGGGCTTATCGGACGACTAATCGTGACTAGTTGCGATTAGTCGGACGATAAGGAAACTAATCGAACAAAACTGATCGAACGGCCTTATCGAGCACAAAGTTACGATAAGGCTGACTAATCCGCATTAATCGTGATTAGTCGCCCGATATGAAAACAGGGATGTCATGTATCTCCATGAGGGAACACAAGAATGGGTAGGCTCAAGAAACACACCAAACTTGATCCACTTACAAGCTTGGCCCTAAAATTTGTGCCTATACATGGTTTACCATATCCAACCTACATCTACATCCATGAAAAGTCCTGGCAAAACCTGTCCAAAACATAAGTGGATGTTGACAGATCAGATCTAGATTTAAGGGGTTATTGGCTTGGCCTTCTCTTAGAGGTTTCTTTGTTCTTTTTCATTCTGAGAGAAGATTAAAACATTGTAATGGCTCTATGTTGGTAACTTAACTCTTTTTAGGTAGTGTCTAGATTGGTGTCACTGAGAACGAGGTGTGATACAATGTTCCTCGTCCTGGGCACGGCGTTCCTGTTCTGGTAACACAGGAACAATCTCGTCCTGGCCTTGTCAAAACCTTTATCAAGCAGTGTATTGCGTTTGTTATTCCTGTTAGTCAACCCAATCGACTCTGGAACTTGGTGGAGTCAGGAGATTTGGTTTGTGAACTGTTTTTAGGGCCAACAAGTGAATCCACATGTGGCCATTTATTATTTTTATATTATCATTTGTATACTAGTTAGGCAATCTTTGGGAGCATTTAGGAATCAAAGAAGTAACTTGATGTACCTGTTGAATCGTCCAATTCAGTGCATGCTTTAACATGTAAATTGATAGATACTCTGATACTATATCTATATATATATATATGCTGGATGATTTGCAATTAATTATAACAAAACCTATTTTCTCTATGGATCTATTCTAACATGTATTTTTCCTCCCATGTGACAGAGCAATAAAAGTAAGGATGCAGGTCCAAGTTCATCAACATGTAATGGCAAGGAGGTTGAGGAGCCTGACGATGAAGATATTGATGTTGATGATGACTTAGACATTGATGAATTGAATGAACTTGAAGCAAGCCTGTCGAGAACTTCCATCCAAATTCGAGAGCCTGGCGAGGGACCATCATCTTGAGCAGTACTACAATGGAAGATTGTTGAGACGTAGCTCTCCATTTTTACTCTCCCGTCCGATCTAGTTGCTTTTGCAAACAAAGAAACGTGGAGCACAGATGCAAGTGGAATAGATTTCTTAGTCTTTCACTAGCTATCTTGAGGGAGCAATGATCAACAGATGACAACGAGTATTATGGTCACACATGACATTTGATATTTGCTGTGTGCCCTTTTTTTTTATCTCTGCCCTTTGTGGGAAATATGTTGGTACATGTGAATAACTGGACTAAACATTTGGTTAGTTTTCTGCAGACCGAACAAAGTTTTGATGCGAACATTACATGGTGATGAGTTGCAATGATATTTGCGTTTCAGGTCTGTGCATTAGTGATACGAAAAGAGATAAGTTGATTCACATTGTGTCATGCTGCCCACTACTGACATATCTTTACCATGTTCAGAGGTGGTCAGCGGCTCCCTCTCAAAAAGCTCATTGGAAAAAAAAATACTGATGATTAGTCCTGATGGTAAACTGATGATTATTCTAAGTGATTGTTCTACGTGCCAAGATGGAGTTGATCGATCAGAAGATAGTAAAATACTAGTACCTCAATATATATACTGCTTCAAGTTACATCTTGTTATCTTGTTTATACGAAACCAGACTGCGAGAAAGGATCAAACCACAATACTCGCTGATACTTCCCACCACACCCGCTGATCACAGTTACTCCCTCTGTCCAAGAGTGTCGCCCGAAAAAGCGTGTTTGTGAGGGGACATGATTGAAAAGCGTGTTTGTCGCCCGAAAAGCGTGTTTGTGAGGGGACATAATTGGAAAGCGTGTTTGTGAGGGGACATGATTTTCTAACTGGTTTTCCAACTAACATTTTCAAAGGACGGAGGGAGTACCTAATAACGTGGAACTACTAACTCGCGGGGTTCACGCATCGGACACGTACATACCATCACACGAAACATACATATTCCTTTCTCCAGTCGCATCGACCAGAGATCATTTCTTCTTGGCACCGGGAGACGGCGGCGACGCAGGCGCCCTGTCCCCCTTCGCCTTTCTTGCCCGTGCCCGCGACCGTCCGGTCGCCGCAGGCGAGGACCGCCGCCGTGGCCAGGGCATCCACAATGTCCCTGACGATCCTCTCCTTGACCTGGCCCCTCCGCCGGGGCAGCGGGTTCCCCTGACGGCGTCTTGACGAGGCGAGGTCTGCCGACCGTCGCAGCGCCCTCGCAGCCACCACTTGCCATTGCTTGACTGCTCTAGACCTTGGATTCTGGCCCTCGCGACTGACTCGTGAGTAGACTAATAGTGAGAAAAGCTCCTGGCAACCTGGCACCAAACCCAATCCAGAACCAGGAATAAATAGCCAACAGGGGAGGAAAAAGGCGAGGCAAAGGGGAGCAGAATGCCTCCGGGCGATGATCCTCACTGCGCCGGTTTGCCGGTCGCGGATCGATCAGAAGAGAGATGCGGTCGGCTAATTAGAATGCCGGTTTGGCGCATCTGATGCTCCAAGACTGGCAGTCCCAGTGCGTGGGTTCGGAGTTCGGATTCGATGAAGACTGAAGAGCGGCACCGAAACGTTGCAAACCGTCCAAGATACGGCTATAGACGGGTGCTAATTCCGAGAGATTGTACGACGTGGGCATGACCATCGTCTCTCGCGGAGATGGAAAAACAAGGGCTCAAACAAGTGGATTGGGTCCCCTGTTATTGTTTCCTTATACAAAAGTTGCACCGGCAACTGTTTAATTTGCATGCAACATCTTGTGTCTTCTATACAATTTGATCATACATACATGTGATCTCTTTGTTGGCAAGGCTTTAATTTCAGAACATAGGGATATATGATATTAAACTACCCCTATGTTCTGAAATCACTTTAGCAGTTTATTAGTTCCGTTCTAAGTCAAAATTCTTTAGAAAAAAATGTATTAACTTCTGCTCCCTATGAATCTTAAGCTGTGTAGACATGAGGATGATTTTTCTCCTTATCTATAAATTTGGTTGCTGCTGGAGAAGTTGAACTTAGAATAAAGCTAAAGTGACATGTAATTTAGAACAGATTGAGTATATAATATTTTCAAATAGCATTTGAGAATACTTCAAACCAGTTGAACGCTAATGTTCATATAAGTATTTAGACTTTGAGAACACAATACTTGTCATATTTGCAGGTATTCTTTAAAGGGATGTCTTTGGACCGGGTTACGGTCCTTGCTTCGAAAGGAGGAGGATTGCTTTGTTTATGAAGGCGGGATGTAGGATCCTTGAGACAGCCGTGATGAAAGTGTTTGCAAAACATGGCTGGCGTTTTAATAATAGAATTGCCCTTTAGTTTTTTTTTTTCCTTTTGAGAACTTTTTTTTTTTGTCTTGTTGGCTCAGAACTTTTTGTTGCATTTTCCTAGATCGGGTTTTGAATGCTTGTAATAATGAATAGCCATATGCATCGGTTGATGCGTAATTTGGAATATCAATATATTCTCTTTTCTAAAAGACTTCATGAGAACACGGTACGATTGATCTATTATTATGTTATAAAAATATTTATATTTCCACACTCTTTGCCAAAAGAAATATAATTTAAAACATGATAATGTGCATGTTTTTGCAGACTTTGTCATTGTTGCAGATACAAGTGAAAGAGATAACTATACTAATCTGAGAATCTCAAATAGTTCATATTGGATATGTATCTCACACTCAGATTTCACTAGCATCTCCATATATCAGACTAAGTTATGTCTTAGCTTAACTTAGTGCTCCTAATCATTGCGCATATAACGTTCATAATCCAGTAACCTACATCTCTTATAAAAGCAAACCCACTAATTTTTCTATCTTCACATCCACTATATGTATATCATCCTCTGCTGTCATCTCCTACATATTTACAGGCAAGCTATATCCACATCTTCTACTAAGTACAATTGCTATTTTAACCTATCAACATACAGATTCGTTGATAGCCAAAACTTCATTGCCAAAACTTAGGTGACCCAAGATTTTGCCAACCATTTGTTTTTTTGTACGAAAATTTGTCAATATCTCGCAATTGGTATGCGAATCTATGGCAATCAACTTTGTACAAGTTTTAACAATTTTTGTTGCCAAATCTTTGACATGGGAAAGTTTGGTGCAAACCAAGCAGGCCCACTATGTCACATACTCCTATAATTACATCATTTTCTAAGAAGTCAATCTTTTTAAGTTTGAACAAATATATACAAAAAAAATACCAATATTTTTTTGGTACATGATAAGTATCTTTGTATTAACAATGAAATATATTTTCACCATAAATAAATTACGATATTAAATATTGTACATAAATTTTATTTAAAATTTTAAAAGTTTGACTTGTCGAAAATGAGATTTGAAGTTAATTTGGAAGAAATGAAGTAATTTTCTATAAGGTTATACTTTTTGATTTTTCCAATTTTAATGGCACATCTTATACATACAATGATACCATAACTTTTATTTTTAAGAAAGTTTCACAACATGCACGGGTATTCTTAGTATACTTTACTGATAGAATGTTCCTATCTCTTCTCACTGGTTGTAGTGCCATTTCTGCCTGGCGATATGATGTGATAACTGATAAGTGGTTTCAGCGTAACTTGTTGGGCTGCTGGCACAAATGTTTAATAATATATACTTCGTTGTGCTCCTTTTTTTTTATGCTCCTCAAATTTTCAGGCCTGACACCACTCCGTGCTTCTTGCAATGATTAACAGGCGATAGTTATCAAACAAGTATAATAAATCTCTTTTTTGAAGGGATTCGATTGCACTGGTGAGATCTCTGATATCTAGTACAGATGCAGTTAAGATTTGCAACTCAATATCAAAATGATAAGATACACATAACAAGTACATGTCGATTAACATCAACCCAATGGCCACAACACTTGTAGAGAATCAGATACACACACACACACACACACATAACCCGGGCAGCAGCCGGCACACGCCACGCACTCATGCTCCGCGAACAGGTGAGCGCGTGTGCGGCAGGCTCATGACCACTCTGTTTCAGAATTCAGTCAAGGGCAGGAAAGGAAGCCAGCCACCACTCAGTTTTCTGAACTCAGCTCACAGTAGCCACTGCTCGAATTCAGATGAGCAGCTGTGAAATCAATTGAGTCGAGGAGAGTTGCGCGAACGAATCAGAAAAGGTTCAGAAATTAGTCGCCAAATTACCAGCCGAAACACGAGAACTTATATTGCTCTGTACTCGTAGTTTGTACATAGTAAAACAACAAAGAGCAACATACTACATCTCTCTCCACAATGGTTCACTCAACAGAGCTCTAAGCCTCTAAACTGAAACGGGGGAACGAAAGGGGCAAGATTTTGACCCTACAACTACCAAATTAACAAAGGGGAAAACACACATCAGTTTGCACAATCCCTGTGTGATAAGCACCACAGAGCAGACATCTAAACGCGGATTGATCAGGTAGCAGAAGCTTGCTCATCTCCCGAAGCTGCGCTCCCTGTTGGTGGCGCCGGCGCCGGCCGGCACCACGAGGCTGCCCAGCAGGGTCTTGGCTATCTGCACCTTGAGCTGGCCCCTCTTGAGCGGCGGCCTCTTCTCCTTGTTGCCGCCGCAGCCGTTGTAGGAGTACCCGTACTCCATTGCTAGCTTCTTCGCTTCGCTCGATCTGTGCGTGAGCTTGCTGGTGTAGCTGAAGCTGCTGGTGGAGAAGGCGAGAGCTGGCTCTGGCTAGTGGTAGTGGCTGCCTTGGACTTGGGTGGAGAGTGGTGTGCAGGGCAGCGTGCATTTTATAGCCGGAGCTTTCAGGCACGTTGCGTTGGGAACTGGGAGATTGGAGATGGAAACGCGCGTTCATCCACCACCTGGGGCCGGGGAATAAAGTTGCAGGTTTATTTTGAGCCATGTGGTTCTCTCTGTTGCTAGTGGTATGTACAGCGTCGCTTGACTTCTCACATTTGCAGTCGCAGCACTCATTCCCACCTCCGCACCTTTCCGGAGTTGGGGTCACTCGAAGCATCCGTGAAGGGGAAAAAAAAACTGGATTAGGAATGGGTTTCATAGACGTTTTCACGCACATTAAATAGGGTGTCATATCAATAAAAGTTTACTTTTTTGCACTAAACTCTAAAAGAGAGAAGGGAAGAGTTTCATCTTGGTGAAACTCTCCGCAAGCACTAATACCAACTATCTCTCGAGTCATGAAATTAAATGCCTATGAAACCACAAGATGAAACTCTCCATTGAGAGTAGGGATTTCATCCAAGTTTCATTTCATTTTATATGATATTACAGTCTTTTAAAACAACGCGAAATGATAAACTCACCATCGGTGAGGCGGGCTAGGGAGGGATTAGCCTCGTGCCCTCATGGCAATTGGGAATTAGGCCAAAATTTCATGCCAAATAAAGATGTAAATGCCGATTTTTTCTCGAATACGTAAAAGATTTTGCGTATCATTCCATTAAGAAAAAGTGTAACCATACCAGCAATGCGCTAATTACAAAACGCCATAGGAACGCGCAATGTGTTAAAAGTTTTGAGTTTTGTTGGAAATGATGGAGGATATGGTGGTATTTTTTTTTTTTTTCATGATTGGAGAAATTTCACCTTAAACATACTTTTCACCAGCCGTGCAATCTCACTGAGGTATCTTTTAGCCTAATAAACCGTTATCGCTATGGCTGTAGTGGAATTCCTGTCTGGCGAGTGGCGATGCGCGCGACACATGATGGTTAATGATTAACCATTGCATTACTTTGCTGTATTGTATGTGCACCCTATCGCCTTATCCAGATTTTCTTGTGGTATGCGAATTTTTAAGAGCAGCCACCACTCTGTTTTCAGAGCTTCTCTTGCGGATGATTAGCAAGGGGAGTGCGTGTCTCTGCACATCGGCTTATTTTAAGATCTAGTGTTGATACTTGATAGTATCATATCGAACAAAAATATAGATAGCTTTTGAAGGATTACTTTAGAAACTTTTACACTGTCCAGATCTCTGATATCTCGTACTGGTGCCACATAAGATTTGCAAGTCGATATTAAATGATATAAAGATCACAAAATAATTGAAGTTTGATTAGCTTTGCACAAAGAGCCACTTAAAGTACCCTGGATTTTTCTTTTGCTATCTGCAACATTAGACTATCGTCAAAACAACTGAAGGTGGATTAGCTTGCACAAATATGGATAGCTTTTTGAGGGATTACTTTAGTAACTTTACACTGTGGACTTGTGGAGATCTCGGATATATATATCGTACTGGAATCGCATAAGATTTTTTCAGTCAATATTATATAACGATCACAAAACAACTGAAGGTGGATTAGCTTGCACAAAGAACCTCATAAAGTAAAGTATCCTGGTATTGCTCAAGTGCAGTGCAGTTCTAAAATTAAGCACCAAATACCATACAAACCATGCTATTGCAGAACAACTGTAGACTGTCAAGAGGAAGAACAAGGAACTGTAGAGATCTCTCTCTCTCTCTCTCTCTCTCTCTGTACATTGCTTTATTCAAGAACAGGGCTCGTAAGCTTGGTGTTCTGTTCTAGCAGCAGTCAGGAGGCTGAAGGTGAGCAAGAGCAGAAGGAGAACGATTGAGCGAACGAACGGGGCATTTGACTTGACACTTCTAAAGAGGAAGACAAAACTCATCAGATTGCACAGTCCCTATTCCAAACACCCCTCGACACATGTCCTCAGGGAACTACTCTACTCCTGATGCTAGCTCTGTTTATCTCCCGAAGCCGCGATCCCGGTTCTTGGCGACTGGCGCTGCGAGGCTGCCGAGCAGGGTTTTGGCGATCTGCAGCTTGAGCTGACCTCTCTTGAGCGGCGGTCTCTTCTCCTTGCTGCAGCCATGGCGACCGTTGCAGGGGTACCGGTACTCCATTGCTCCTCCGCTTGCTTGCTTTCTTGCTCTCTTGAGATGGCCGCGAGCTCTGTCTGTGCGTGAGATGGATCGATGGATGGCTTGAGGAGGGAGCGTAGTTAGTGTTATATAGCCAGAGTTTTCAGACACGTTGCTTTGGAAGGTGGGAACGCGCGTTCTTGTTTTCTGCAGGGGAGTGGGAACTGGGGTCCGCGAATAAAGTTCACAAATGTTTTGAGCCATGTGCGTAGTGGCACTGGCTAGTCTTGCAACTTGGGAGTGAGTGGGAGCAGGAGCACTGCAGCGCCACTCCACTTCAGTCTCTTCCTCGCTGCCTTTTTACTCGTCTCGTCCATCCATACACCATTCCACCACGAAGCCATGAATGGAACGGCGGGCCAATGAGCAACCAACAAAGATTAGGTGGGTGGGAGTGTGGGACTAGCCTCATGGCAATTAGACATAAAAGCAGATTAGTGTCAAGCTAAATGTAGATGCTAGTGCCAGTGCTACTACACGCAGGGCTTCTTTCTCGAACTTCTAGCACGGGAAAAACAGTTAAACATAGTTATTCTCTTCAACAAATAATAAGGTATAACTGGGAGGCCAAAAAAAAAATATCATAAACTACGTTGGAAAAAATTGAAGACCTAATGCTCATTAAAAAACCTAATCATGGACGGAAAAAAGCGAAGCCCCCAAGAGCCGTCGCCTCCTTGCCAGCAATTAGGGCTTTCTCGTATGGCGTCGATTCGATCGGGCCCCTCCCTCCGGACGGCCTCCCGTGGCGTTGGAGGCGGATGGGGGGCAGGATGGATCGACGTCCGTTCGTTGTTCTTTGCTAGGGTGTGGAGTCTAGTAGATTAGGGTTACCCTTGATTGTTGTCGGTCGATGGAGTTTAGGGTTCCGGCGGTGGTGTCGATGCTACTCAAACCCAAATAAAGTCCTCGGGTTCGACGGATGCCGCGTGTTTCCATGTCGGCGAATAATCGACGTCAGGTATGTCGGCTCTTCGGTCATCCTCGTGGTTTTGTGGCTCTTCCTCGTTGCTAGTTTTCTGGCCGGCGGTGGATGTATTATCCCGTGAAAAAAAAAAAAAACCTCGCTAATGGCGGATTTTTTTTTCTCTTTCCTTTTGCCAAGGTGGGCCGATTTTCTTTCAACGGAATCGATTCGCTTGGTGATCCGGGCGATGGATTATGCGGCTTTTCCAATGCTTGGTGTCCCTTGGCGGAAGCAAAGGTGGACTTGGATCGTGGTGGTGGTGTCGATGGCGGGCGGAGATCGGAGATGAGGAAGATGATTTTGGATCACGAGGAATCAATTGTAATTTTTTTTCTTTGAAGTTATTTGTAATAGGGAGGATGTACCGATGCTTAATATATCTTCCTTTTTTCAAAAAAAAAAAAAAACCTAATCATGTGTTTAAAAATTTAATGACCGAATGTGTGTCTAGCTTTTCTAGGCTTTGTAAACTTTCTAAAAGTCTAGACAAGGGTAATATGTTACTAAGAATCTCAATCACGTGTTACATTTTTCTTCTATACCCATCCCATCAGAATACAACCCTACATTTTGTCTAATGAAACTATTTTTTAATTTTGAATATTTATAGAAAATAGTATCCAACAATTTTGATTTCAAATAAATATACTACAAAAATATACTGTCTTATTCAATTTTTTATAAATATTATTTTACTTTGTTATGACTTATTTTACCATTAGATATAATTTAATAATAATTTTTTCATTATTATTAGCATAAACTTTTGAATAAAATGAATGGCCAAACATGCATTGGTATGATATGTTTTAAAAGTAAAAAAATGTCAAGCCTTTTTGGGATGGAGTATGTGGCACCACACACTTATTATTGTAATCCTAGCAAATGGCTCCAAGACATGAAAAATCATTGTGATGAAACAAATGATACTATAGAAGAAAGGTGAAACTTTAGATCTGTAATAGAAGATGCAAGATCATCTTGAATTTAAATCTATAATAGAGCCTAGGATCTAGATAATGGCTTGGAAAAATGGTTTTATTGTCAATATAGCTCACCAAGATGAGATTGAAGGCCCTCAATTTGGCCTCAACTGAAATTACACAGTCACAAGATAATAATAGAATGGCACAAAAGATGATAATAGCTGCAAGCTAGAGTTAGATTCATTATGAAAGATAGAGTAAAAGTACATCAATTGAACAAATAAACAAAATTATTTGGCAAAAGGATATCCATATAAAACATCCAAATATTACAATAGCAAAACTAGCTAAACACTATTTCCACAACCAACTTGCTAGTTTGATTAAATAGTTTGACTCAATCTTCTATCAGAAGTACTCCTCCATACCCAAAAAGCTTGACGTTTAGGGCAAGGTTTGGGTCAAACATTGGGAATATAAATCATCAATAACTTTTACTTTGTTGAATTTTGCAAATATGAAACCTATATGAATAGATTTATCTTAAAATACATTCATAAAAGTATACATATATCACTCTTTGATAAATACTTTTTATAATAACAAGAGGTCAAAGTTATGTTTTGGAGGCCGTGAGACACGTCGCTATCCTAAACTTCAAGTTTTTGGGTACCTGAGGAGAACATTCTTTTTAGGAAAAATGTATTGCAAAACTTATTTTGAACCATGTAGTTCTCTCTCGTGGCGAGTGAGCATGCAACACGCGTCCCCGGTCTATCTATATGTAACAACCTTTTTCCCAACCTCATCATTAGGCAACCATTATAAAAGTTTGAACCAATTGTTGTTTTTATAGATTGGGATTTCAAGAATCCATGAAATAACAAGTCTACCAATTAGCAACTAGTCGCATTGTGGATGGATTAGCCCCCATGGCAATAATGACTAGAAAAGCCAAAAGTCATGCCAAAAGTCTCTATCTTCCGACTAGATTTGTGATGTTAGCAAATTACTAGTACTTAGTCCTTAAATAGTGAAATTTTCAAGTTTTGAGGCTAGATTAGTGCGTAGACATAATTACACGCTTGTTCCTACTATTTCCTAACACATTTTTCCGCAGTTCCATGGGAGGCAATAATTGCATTAGGATATTTTATATTATATAATGCCTAAGATAACCAACTCACACGGTCCAATAATAGCCACACAATAAATACATGTTTAAATATGGAAGCAAACAATAGTCAAATTGAAAACATGACCACATATTACAATTTTTCGCCATGTGCCCTTTCTTCAAATAATTTGGTAGCCTACAAAAGCATAGTAGACACTACATCATTCATTCCATTTCTATTGGGGGACCTTCGCCAAGACCAACGATCCCAGCCTCACAGTCCTTGCCTATCCTAAACATAAAGCCCTGAGGGGTATTATAACTTTACCGCCATCGAATCCTAGTGAAACAAATGCGAGGGTTTCCCCACATCTAGGATCCTCTTAGGAGGGATCAACCCTAGAACATCACAAGGCGGTAAAGGCTAACCGTGTTTTACAATGCTCGCTATGTGGTGAAGGATGTGCTGGGATCGGCACGGGCGGAGGTTAACAAGCTACCTCCATGATGTGTTCCTTCATAGGACCCTCGTGAAGGACAACCCAGCAATGGGCTTTGATGACGGCTTCGAAAGGTGGTCCGGCAACATGTGAGGAGAGGAAAGCCTCAGAAGTGGTTAGGGTTTAGAGTGCTAGTACGAAATTGCCCCTAAGAGGATCAAGTTGTCGGGTTTAGTTCACGACTAAGGGGGGTTGAAACCCTATTGTAAAATGTCTCTAAACCCTTGGCGTTCCCCTAGAAATACCCAGACTTTTAGAGCAACACTATGAAATGCTTAGTAAATCGTTAGACCAATTTAATGTTATTTACTCCACCTTTAATACTTGTCTTTGTTCTCGCTCACGCTTGACATTATTGTAACCCACACCCGCGACAAGTTCTTCCGTAAACCCTCGTCCGCCTCGCATCCCATCGATCATGAGTGAGGGTAGACAAAAGAATGTGAATCCCAAAGTTTCATCCTCAATAGAGTAGCACCTATGGCTTCTAAACTAAAATGTAGAACCACTAGATCAAGGGGATACATTAGTATGAATGATGAGCCACCGATGAAGTACCCATCGAAATCCATGAGGTCTAAACGAAGTTGAATGAGGAGCCACCAAATAAGGAAGAACACTTCCAAAATGATAAGCGCAACATGCCCAACTTGTTGGAGATGAGATTGCCTGGAGGGCAACAAGAAGGAATTGGTTTAGGTAGGATCTCTTATGTCTTCATCTCCGCAAGTGATGCGAGTACAAGAATCAAATTTGATATATATACAAGTTTGTGTCCAAGTTGGATCTCTCATGACTTCATTTTCATGTGATATTAGTACAAGAAGCAAATTTGATATATATACAGTTGTGTTCATGGCACTATAGTGCATGATGATGTTGAAGGACATCAACCAAATCAAGGTCAACAATAGATACAGACCTCAACGAGTAGCCTATTAGTGATGAACACCAAGTAAAAGTGGAGTCATAGTTACCCTTTATGTTCTTGGTGAACAAGATGATCTTGATACCAATTTACAAGTTTCTACAATATGAAGAAATGCAATAGAATATGATTAGTAACATACACTAATGTTGTTTGCTTTTTCATAATTATGCACAATATAATTTATTTTTATGAGATGACATATAATCGTGCACATGACTTAAAATGACTTGGTGTACATAAGTGAGTTGTTTTGTTTTGCCAACATATCTTCGTTGTTCTACCATAGAAATAGCTCTTTTGGTCTAGGACATGAAGTAGGATTAGTAGTAACTATTAAGAATGACTACATGAGGTTTATTCATACTAGTCATATGAGATATAAATACATTTTAATTCCTAAAATTATTGAACCAAATGAGCATAATGTTCTATGTGTTTTCAATATATTATTGAACCAAATAGGAATGATTGTCCATGTGTTTTGAGTAGGATGCAAGACTTTGTAAAAAAATCAAATAAGATAACAAAATATATGCACTAATCAATAACAATAGCATTCCCAATTAAATAAACATTGAACTAGATTAAATGCTTGGAAAATACAATTCTTTCTTACCATAACACTAAGAGTTATCCTACACTAAATACTCAACATTAAGCTCTTTTCATTTTGTGAACAAGCTATTAACAACAAAACTATATGATTTGAATTAAGTGAATTGCACAAACAAAGAACACAAAAGTTGCATTCCATTGTTGTTATCTTTTAACCCGTGAGAGAAAATATTATAACCAACCTAAAGTGTCATCTTGTTGTTTAAATTAGCTTATTTGCTTGCCCACATATAATTTGCAAATATGTGCATAATAGAAAATTATATATGAGAATCCACCATCGAATGTACATATTATGTGAATGGCAATATACACTAAACAACTAACCCGGAGGTTCGCTTTTGAAGCCTACTTTAAGGCCATGGAGTAGCATATGCAGAGTGTGCTAATGAAGTAGGCATTGTGTTCGACCATGAGTTAGAAAACTAAGCAATCAAGATGGACATGCAAATGCAAATGATGACACTAGATCAAAGGATCTTACTCCAACTCTAGGTTCAAGTTCAAACAATTCCATTGCACATAAGGTCTATTATAAGGTCTCTAGCTCAAGCTCTAGGTTCAAACAAAAGAATATTGTGTGGGCTATTCAAAGATGAACTCCTATGATAACATCGGGCGAGCCTCTTAGAGGTCAAACTTTGTCCTTTCCCCCATGTATACTTCTTTTGTTCTCTAAACTAGGTTGTATTTTTTTTTTGTACAAAGCTCAAAAGTATATTGCTTTTGTAGATATGTTGCATAAATACAACAAGCTCTTACAAATAAATCCCACGCTCCACCACTATATGAAGGCACGCTAACTCATTAAACACACATTTGAAGAAAGCCAATAAAAATATTATTCTTTCAATGGTAGATCCACATACATTGCAAAATGGACCAAAATTTGTTCAAATGGACATATTATCCACCTAGATGATAAGTATTCTAATAGTCTTTTGTTATGCACACCATTAGTTTATCATCGATAAACATAGGTAGTTCCATTCTTATGCCAGAGAGTCGTGATTCATGGATTGCCCTATCATCGTAGGTTTGCTTATTTAGAAGAGAGGGAGTTTGAAGATGCATTACATGACATGTGAGCGAAAGAGAAATGATAAATCAAGCAAAAATTGGCATGGAAAGGTACTAAATTAAAGAGAAAAAATATAAATCAAGTGCCACATGATAAGGATGCATATCATCATCTTAGACTCGGGCCACATAGTTGCTACAAGCACTACTCATACTCGCTTACTACTAATGCCACAACACTTGTTTTTGGTAATCAGTGCCACAAGGCTACCCAAGAGGGATCTTGGCTATTCGAAGCTTGAGTTGGCCCCTCTTGAGCGGTGGCCTCTTCTCCTTGTTGCAACCATAACCATTGCACGGCACTTGGACTCCATTGCAAAGCTTCTTTGCTTCCTTTCTCTCTACTAGCCTACAAAATCGGATGGATGGAATGGTTTGCATAGGGGTGTGCATTTTATAGCCGAGGTTTGGCACTTGTTGCATTCAGAGACACGGAAATTGGGAACACATGTTCTTCATTGCATCCGCTAGGTCCCGGGATAAAGTTGTACTTGCTCCATGAAAAAGCTCGAAACTCTCGTTTTTTTTCTCGAGTCGACGCTTTTGAGTTTGACCAAATAATTAGGAGTGCATGTTCTTCAATGCATCCACCGGATCCCTTAATAAAGTTGTACTTTGCTCCATGAAAAACTTCGAAAACTCTCAGTTTTTCAAAGAGTTTTTAAGTTTGGCCAAATTTATATATAAAAATGTTAATATTAAATATTAGTATTAATTACCAAATATAAATTTTATCTACTAGTAGCCATAATATTAATAATGTTTCATCATTTTACTCCCATAAAACTTTGATAGTCTCTTTCTTCATTAATTTGTGCCATATTAGCATACTTATTAATTGTTGCTTATTTAATGCTCATTAAACTTTTATGGGGTTATAGCTAAAATTGTACTTATTGTTGAAAGTGAGGGAGTACTTATGTTTTCATAGCCCTATTTAGATCCATGGGGCTAAAGTTTGGCCCACTCGCTTTTATTTTAATCACTTTTAATTTTTCACGGATCCAAACCCACCTTTTTTTCATTAGCCCATCCAAAGTGGGCTAAAATGGTCATGTGAGGACAAAAACACATATTACTCCCTCACCTACCTTGATGGTTGTTAGCCCTTTGATGCAAATGAATCATTGTAGGGTAAAGGGTTATTAGCCCTTGGATGCAAAAACAACCTCGCTAAACTTTAGCCCCTTAATTTTAAGCTAGACCATTTTTAGCCCTGGGCTAAACTTTAGCCGAGGGGTTGAAACATGGCCTAACCTTGTGAGTCGTGAATTGTGATCCTACTAATCCATTTTCTAAGACTCCCATATAAGAAATAGTGGAGTTTATCTTCCACGAAATTCATTTCATTGGTTTAACATGAGATACGCAGAGACACTTTTTTTAAGCGGAAGAGTTTGCATCAGACTCGGATCACCGAGGTATGCTATTCTATTGGAGGTGTCAGCTCACAAACTGACACGGGGACACGGGCGTCGGGCGGCAAGCCCAGATCCAGGCGGAGGAGGCCGCAGGACTGCCGGAGCCGTTGGTGCAGAAGCTGCACGAAGAAACGGGAGGAGGGTGGCCGAAGAATCTGGGGGCACAAAACAAATCCAGCACTAGCAGCAACACATCACATGCGACCACTGACAGATCCTGTCCAAAGATGGCTGGGGGAGCAGTGGAGCACAGGAGCAGTTTGGTCGGGAGAGCGTGGATCACATGGTGAAAATGGGGCAGGCACCCCGCTCAGCTTCGGTGTGGGCGTCAGGGCATGGTCGCTTTTGGGAGCTTTTTGTGCGCATCGCATGGCCATTGGCCGGCCGGCGATCACGCGTGGCCACCAGGTAGGCCACCCTGGGGTCGCGTCACGCGTGGGCGGGTGGGCGCCGCGATCACTGGTCCGGTGGCCGGTGGGGCTTGGTTTTTCTGCACAGGTGTTGGTTCAATCGGTTCATGGAACCGTGGCCACGTCTTGTCCTCTTCTGTACGCGCGGTACGCGGCGGAGGTAGCATGAAACCAAAAGGCAATCTAGCTTCAGGCTGAGATGGCTAGATTTGTGTGGATTTTGGAGTGCTTGGAAAAAATAGAGTGCTTATTGATCAGACTGATCGGAGAATTTAACTCTTAGTTGAGAGAGAGAGAGAGAGAGAGATTTATCTGATGGTCTCTGTTTGGAATCGAAGAAAAAAACACAACAACCTATATCGCCCTCATACCGTAGTTTGTGATAACCTCAGCTGTATTTCGGCTGGGAATTTAGAAATGTAGGGGGGAAAATGACACCAGTGGCAATGAGAACTGGGAGAAAGTTCGTGCACCTCGCTTGACTAGCCACTAGCCCACTAGTGAGTGATGCCCCCGTGTGAGTGAGACGGAGACCTTTCAGGTGGGCCGTACAACTGGCGGTTGTTGAGACCGGAAACGATAGTGCTACTAGCACCCTAGCAAGACGTGACACCACCTCCTGTCTGAATACACGCCCGGCGCACGAAAGGCACATGCTGCAGATGCGGCATCGTTATGACTATGACACAAAGATGTTCATGCCTGACAGTGGACCTGTGAAGAAAAGGAATTCCGAGTGCCCTTGTGCTTTCAAAGTTCCAAAGGAAGCACGGTAAAGTGCCAACAAGATGCACGGACACAGAGAGATGGAAATAATAGAGGACAATACCAGTCATGTACACTACACCGGGCTATCGCAATACATCAAGTCAGATACAGTGGCCAACAAGACAATTGGCGATACAAACAACCAGAAAGTCACCACCAGGACAACGGTAGGGACCTAGGGCGCTATCTGTTCCAAAAATTTGCTTTTGTGATAATCTTCTATTTGGTAGTACGTCTTTTTCATGTGTACTGATAACTTACAGGCGATCAACAAAACTATAACACTATAACAGGCAAACATAACTTATTCATTCTTTCCCCTCAAGTTGTGGTTCAAAGAATCTATAAACCTAAAAGAAAAGAGGTACAAAGGAGGGGAAAATGAATGCACCATAATTTAATGGCATCTTATATTGTGACTTAGCGACATTGGTGAAGACCAGCCAAAGGATGTCAATCCAATTTTATTTCCTCCAATTGGTCTTCCTGCCCATTCATATTACTTGTCGCCATTTCGACACTTGGCAGCTCACTATCCATCTTGGGCGTCTCTAATCTGGGCTCACTGTCTCTTTGGGGTGTTTGGATCATCTGTTCACCCTCTTTTGGTGAGTCCTCTTTTGGTGAATCACCTTTCTTTTCATTGTCCGTTTTGGGTGTTTCAACCCCCTTGATCGGTGTTATTATTGAGCTTACCGTTTGTTGACTCATCAGTGCCGTTCTGCTTGCCCTATGCAAAAGGCAGGGTACAGAAATCGTAAGATCAGGCAAAGCAGAATCGTTCTTTTTTAAGGGAAGGCAAAGCAGAAGAGACAAGACCTAAATCAAAATATAAAAGAACACTCCAAGAAACTGTATAATTTATCAATAGAAGCAACACTATATAAAGAAGGCACTTTCCAGAAAACAAATGCCAGCCCCTCCAACTGTTAAGTTGGAAGAACATGAGTATAGTCTGAACTTGCATAAATTTAATTCAAGTTAGGTTGTATAGAGGATCAAATGTCGCCAAGTATGGATTGCAAGCAGCATTATAAGTCATGGAAAGTTCAATATTTTGAACAGCAATCCTAAATGATGCAAAAGACGCATCACAGCTAGATAAGTCATGGCAAGTTCAATATTTTAAATACAAATGGCTCTGTGCATCTTTTTGGTTGTTAGAGGCTGGATATTACCTTCATCCAAACAATGACAAAAAGAAAGATCACTCTCAGGATTTTTCAGGGGCAGACTATTTTGCTCACAAACTTTAGAAAACAAGTTAGTGAAATGTTTTGAACTCAGCTGGAAAGTATGAGAATAGATGTGCACAAAATTTGTAGTGCCTTATCACACTATTACCTCACATGAAGTTTAAGGCAGAAGCTCCTATAGCATTCTTAAACACACTTCAGCACCTAAATGTGCATGACCAAAATTTCCCTAGACAAACATGACTTATCATGGATCAGCTAATAAGGTATTCGACCATATTAAGGACCATGCTGGGAACAGGTGGCAAGCTTGCTACTCCCACAATAAGGTGGTCTTGTGTTTAGCTTTATTAATCTCCTAGTTGCTTTTCTGGTGTCATCATTGTTTTTGTAGCAAGGTTACTGCTCATTTTTTAGGTTGCAACTCCTTTATTTTCTTCTAACTAATGCAAGGCAGAGCTCCTGCCACATTGTGACATTTGCCACTTATGAGTTCAGGTAAAGAAGTTACTGTTATAACTGTGTTACTGCATTCTATAATATTGAATCAAACCCAATTGCCAAAAGAATGTACCTTGTTCTTGTCCCGCCATCCGAGGGAAAATGGGGCAAGCAAACTTATTCTTCTAGGCTGGAACTCCTGTGATGAATCTTGGTTCTGTTGGCCTGGTGACGCATCTCGAGTTGGGGTCCTGTAAGGAATAATATTTGGAAACAATATCAAGTTAGCATTGGAACAGCGAATGAGTGGAACATGTCTAATGGAAAGACTAGTTATCAAATCGCATCTATTTGCATTTGAGAATGGGAAAAAGAAAAGGGGGTTTTCCTGACTGGGGACGATAGCAGATAACCAGGCAAAGGAAAAAAAAAGAATGGAGTAGTTAAATAAATTGGTCGTTTAGTGCTATTGCCTTGCCAGTGTTAGTACCAATCTGGCAATAATAGCATTAAACAAGACCAGAGCAATAGTACCTTGGAGAAGGAGAGGGCGATGGCAGCTGTGCTTTCTGCTGACTAGACTGGTACTGAATCGTTGCCTCTAACATAGTTTCTGCCATAACTGCTCTGTTCTCCATTTGAGTAAGTGAAGCAATAGCTTCCTCATACTTCTCCTGAATAGAGTAAGTATACAAGCAGCAGCGAGTCATAAAACTGAACAAGCAAACATTTACTTGCTTCGTTACATGATGCGCCATATCCATGCCCAAATATTAATAATAAAGCCAGAGAGAGTATTATAAAACAGGACAGCTCAACCATCTTCTCCAAGAACTCTAGATACAGCTACAGACTTAACAAATAATACAATCTATCAAGCAGTGGTATCTCGTTTCAATATAAGCAGAGGCATCTCGTTTAAAAAACATACTATAATTTATTTAATCAACCCAGACATATATGCATGTAGTGGCAGGGCTTGGTTGTGGCTCCGACCCTGCGTGCAAGCGCATTGCACCATATAGTTGTGTATATACCAAATTACCAACATAAACGTATCCAATAATTATTGCAGACTGTTGTAGTTTTTTTAAGCAACCTAGAGTCCTAGGTAAAGGTGCATATGCATTACAGCCGTAGTTACATCTAAATATCAATAAATACAATAGGAACATTTTTTTTAAGATCAGGAACATAAAGAGAAGTTGTTTCATATGCAAACATGACAGTCAAACTCAGATCAAGACATAGCACACAAACACAACAGCATGGATTATAGATCAAACTGAATTAACCTGGAGTATATGTGCAGCATATTTCTGAGCAGCAGCATCTTGCTCCGCACAGATCCGGGCATCCTCTGTGACTTTCTGCTCTTGCTCTACGCATCAGAACCTACAGTTGACCTAGTTGTGGGTGACTAAACATGACACGGTGCTAACAAGGTTCATTTAGAGCATCATATGTGCAAGAACTGCACCTGAAGCATTGCTTGTTCCTGTTCCTGCTTGTCTGATAGAGCTTGCCTTAGCTCGGATAACTCTTGTTCTAATTCCTCGACCTAGGAGATAACAAATGTAGAAACAATCATATTCCAAGGAAACAAGAAATTTACATCTAATAAGGTTAACTACTTAACTAATAACAATTATTAGCTGTTAAATTGACTCAAAAAAAAAGAGATGATACTATAACGCAAACTTTGGGTTCAATATGCAAATCAACATCATATAAGAGAACCATTCTAAAGAACAATATTTGCATTTACCTTTGCACTTAACTCACGTCTGTTATCTTGCTTAACCATCTCCATAAGTGCTGTCTCTAATTCATCAGCCCTGGATACAGATGACAGGGGAAAGCAATAAGAAAAATAATTCATTAAGAACCAACATTTAATCCTAGTGAATACTCAATAAAAGGATTTTTTAACATCCTCTTCTAATGTAGGACACACTAAATGGGGTTATGCCCTTCTTCTAGAATTGGAAGGAACATATTGTCCACTCCTAAATATGAAAAGAAAATGTATGTTATACTCTATTACTACCATCCTTTAGTGAAAGGCTTTCATGGGCAAAAAAAAAAAGTTGAAGAGTGATCAGTGTTTTCAGTGTTTACTTGGCAAGTTCTTCTTTTTCTTTATTTTTTTTTTTTTTTTTTTTTTTTTGCCCCGCTACAGGTTGTATAATCGTTCACTAGAGTCCTTTCACTTCTTAAGATAATGGTGCACAGCTATGCTGTGTCTGAAAAAAAAACTATATATCTCATCTTCCTCACCCTCTTGTTACTCTTTGAAAAAGTGGCCCAGACTTAAACCATCAGTATTCAGTATCCAAGGTTACAAGTAAACAATATGCAAGGATCACTGGCTCACTACTTCAAAAGTCACAACCCACACAACTAAAGTCATACAATACAATTTTGGTGATTTGATGACATCAGTGAATATAGTATTTTTCAATACCACTGTCCATGTGACAAACATGTCAGCTCAACTAATTTTTACTGAATCCCATCAACTTTCATCAACTTTTGGCGCATAAAGACAACTGAGTCCTTGGGCTGCTCTCCCAGTTCATGTGCCTGAACAAGTGAGAGCCTTCTTCTCTGTGGCAGTTATTTCTGAAATTGGAGATGGTGCAAATACTCTTTTCTGGTCATAACGGTGGCTCCATGGTCAATGCATTGCAGACCTTGCCCCTCGGCTTTTTGTGGCTATCCCCAAAGGAGGGTCAAGCAGCGCACTGTACGGGATGCCCTCACTAACCAGGTCTGGATTTCAGATATTCAGGGAGCTCATACTGTTGGTGTGATGGTGGAATATCTTCAATTATGGGATCTGTTGATGGACATTCAGCTATAGCCTGAGGTTGAGGATAGACACATATGGAGGCTCTCCTCCAATGGACAATACCGGCTAAGTCAACTTATGATGGATTCTTTTTTGGGTTCTATCTTTTTTGAACCATGGGAAAGAATTTGGAAATCTTGGCCACCGCCCAAGTGTCGCTTCTTTATGTGGCTGGTCGCGCACAACAGGTGCTGGACAGCAGATCGCCTGGCACGTCGTGGGTTGCCTCATCCTGAGTACTGTCCTCTGTGTGACCAAGGAGAGGACACTATTGACCATCTCCTTGCCCATTGCGTGTTTGCAAGAGAATTTTGGTTCAATCTGTTCAGACATTTCAGTCTCCAAATCCTGCCCCCCCCCTTCAGAATACTAGCAGCAGCACCGTTGAGGGATTGATGAGACAAGAAGTTAATTCACTTATTATTCTTGGAGCTTGGATTCTTTGGAACCATCACAATGGGTGTGTTTTTGATGGAGCAGCCCCAAGCTTAGTTGGTGTCCTTATCTTAGCCAGCGAGGAACGCAGCTTGTGGTCTATGGCAGGGGCTCGAGGGCTGTCTTTCTTGACTGCCCTCCTCCCTGGAAGTTAGAGTTTTTAGCTCAGTTATGGTCGCCTTGTGTAATGGTGTCACCGGCGCGAATGTAATCCTAGTTTTTGTTGGGGCATAAGTGTGTTTGTGATGTGTTGTTTGGGCTCTTGCCCTTTTTTTCTCTTCTTAATATAATGATGAAGCGCAATTCTCCTGTGTTTTCGAAAAAAAAATAAAGACAGCTGTTTTCAGTACATCTACACGAGCTGTGTTGTCAGGGCATTGTGATGAAGGTGGCAAAGGAAAATAAGGTTCAGCCACAGGACAACACGGTGGATCCAGCAAGTGCTAAACATAACAGGAACTGTTACCTGATTGACCTAACTTCGAGAATTGATTAATGACTACTTAAATTGGTGCACGTACATGTTTGTTCATGTTATGTGGATAGGAAATAACTCGAGCAACCTAAGGGTTAGAGCCTTGGATATTTGAAACTAACCTCAGAACTGCTGATCTTCTCTCCTCTAACAGTTGGCACAGCTCGCCCTTCAGCCAGACTACCTGAGATAATACAGCCAAATATAAATCCTTAGATTAATAGAACAGAAGTAACTATTTAATTTATGAATATAAGTACAGAAACACAAGGGGAAAGCATAAGAACCGAGGACTGATATTCAGATTTGTTCACAATGCTGGACGATAAGAAGGATGCAGAAATTGCTACAAGACGCCAACAAGATACAAAACCTGTAAGTACAATCTGAGGGACGTTCTAGCCTGCTAACTATAAGATCTGCATGATTTATTGGACCAGGAATTCTTGCCACTTAGTGTTAATGCCAAATGCATTTGAATAAATCATCACAGTGAGAAAGTGACAAAATGCAGGATAAGCTATAAGATTCCAAACAATAAACCTTTACTTGTGGAATACGTAATAAATAAGTAATTTGCTTTAACAAGAACCAAATATAACATCTCTTGCTTTTCTGATCAACAATATTATCCTTCATATAAAAAAAGAAGCAAAAACAAAAAAGGATGGGTGCAAACACTTTCCTCAAATGCTAACTGCGCATGAGACTATCAACTTCAAATAAATACATTGAATAACCTCACTAATGGTATTTTTTATGTGTATAAGCTTATTATATTTCTTTGTGTTATTTAGTTTGCCCCTTAAGTTTAATGAAACCACTGATTATGATTTGGAGATGAAAGAAAATTTAGCAAATTGGTTTGTTCAAAAGATTTTAGCGAGTAATTGAGAAGGATACCTGGTCTTTAGGATCAGGCAGAGAGTCAATCTCAGAGTTGACAGTTAGGCCATGATACATATCATCCACATTACTAGAATTAGCTTCTTTGTTCTTATCACCATCTGTCTGTTCTTCTGATAACGACACCAATGGTTCAGTGTCACGCTTGAAATTATATAGCTTAGATGCAAGACTGTTGGTGTCCCTCCAGACACGAAGACCTTTTGCTCTCTGTTCCATTGAAGAGATAACAGATGGTCGGTGTTTATTCCTCAATTCTTGCAGTCTTGCTTCACCTACAGCTTGATATCCCATGCAAGCTGTTAAAACAAGCTGGCTACTGTCAAAAGTGGAACCAGCTAAAGACTGCAAAAGGGTTACTGCATCCCCAGCATCTTTTGTTGTCACAAGTGCAGGACCTGCAATTAATAGTGGTCAGAAGCCTCTAACCAGAATGTAACTTCTGAGATGCTTGGCAATTTGGCATCAATAAGAAAAGGAGGGACACCAGTACCATACAACTCCATCAGTGCAAGGGCTGTCCGAACAGCATCACACGGTTTCCCTCAAAGAGAAGAACATCCCATACACGAAGCACTGAAATGTTTAAAAACAGCAGTAAAATGCTCAGAATGTTTCTAGAGAAGGTAATAGCTCATAGTCTACTCAAGAAACAGAATATTAGTCCAAGCTTACTCGCATAAAGACCAAGCAAACATCAGCTATAAGAAATAGTTAATGACAATAGACCTTACACTACAACTACTAAGGGTAGAAAGTGTCACTTTACAGTATTGCAATAGCAATCAGGGTCTCTTAAAGGCCCTACTCTTTGAAATGCAGTTCTCAATAAACCTATCTTATATGCTGTCAAAAATAAATAAACGTATCTTATATTGCACAAGCAGAGAAACATCATTCAAAAAGGAAAGGGTAAATGTTTTAACAAAAAAAAAGCTTACCACTTTCCCAGGGAAGCATGTTCATAAAAATAGATAGGAACCATGGACCAGTGACCCATGCGACTTGTACACCAAGGTAATCAAGATGATTTACTGGAAAATACATGAATGTTCTTGTCAATCTTGTGCAGTTGTGCTGTTAATATTCTGACAATCATGTGGTACAAACAATGGAATATCTATGGAATAAGTCACACACCTAACTTTGGGAATCTCTCTCGGACTAACTCCTCTAAAACAAGCTGATCCACCTATGGGGAAACCAAATACAGATGATTTAATAAGAAACAGAGCAGATCAAAGGTCAAAGAATCGAATAGCAGGCAAACATTAACATTCAAAAATGATACTTCATAATACCTGAGATTCAATCATTTCTTCAGAGAAGTAACCGTCAAAATAGTCATCCATAATGCCTGTCAATGCCCTGTGGACACCATAGAAACATACAAGAAAAAGGTTTATTCAGCAGTACAATTATGAAATCAATATTTCAGCAGATAACTTAAATACCACACATATTCCGTAAATAACTTAAATACCACACATATTCCGTAAAGTTTCACTAGAGAACATACCAAAATGCATTCTCCTCCGGCATCAGCAGAAGTAGCAAACCAGCAAAGAAGTTCATTGCCTGCATTATTTTTATGATTAGTCTATAATACTAGATGCAAAAGGCAGTAATTTTTGTCTTTTTACATATTACATTTCATGGTTGCAGACTAGAACTTCAAAAAACATATTTAACATCTATGTTGCACCATTGCATAACAGTTTGACTATCATCAGAAAGCATAAAGCAGCATAAAATGTTTAAAGGACAACTACTTTGATAAGAACAACATGTAAAATCAGGACACCACAAACACAAAGGAAAATAACTCCAAATATAAATGATGTTATGGCAAGTTGTTCTTTTGGGTATGTGCTACAACAGGATTGCACCGAATTATTTTCCATGCACTCACAGTACAATTAATGGTGTCTAGAATAAAAGATAATAATTCTTCAAACAAAAAGCATATAATGTAAATAAGAGTTTTGCTCCAGGTCCGCTGGTCCCTCCCATAAAAAATGCACTAATATTAAAGCATCCAAATAATTAATTTAATTAATTTCCACTGGGTACTAATCTGGCCAAATCCTACCCAACCCTGGCCCAGCCCATGCCCACCTAATGTCTTGGATCTCATCCTCTGATCTGATCGCGTGTTGATTGGCGGCTTTTCATTTTAACTTATGTGGTTATACCTGTGCCTTCTCTTTGGCTGCACCACAGCCCCTGACCTTCTCAGGTTGCCCATAGTCTGGGCAAGAACGGATGGATTATGCTCGATGAATGAAACACACTCTGCGACATGAATTGTGGTTCCTGTGAAGATATGACATTGGCAACTGGTGAGCATGTTCGGGTCCGGACCCCAGCATTGTGGTATTGGAAGCTGACTTTGCAGGTGGGCAGTGGCAGCATCCACCAAGCATGTAGAGGACACTTGGGATCAACTCTCTGATGGAAGTGCCATGAGAAGTTGTTTCTGTACCAACGCATGCAACACATCACACCATCACAATGTAGCTCCTCCAGGTAGTGGCAATCTAATTCTGGACGAGGTCCTGACTCCTGAAGGATGGATGGTGGTATCACTGTCATGCAGCCGTACCGAACAGCGGCAGCCATCTGGACAACCTGATATACTTCGGCATAGGAGCATGAAGGGCGTCAAGGTCATGTACTTCAGGCTGCTGTCACCCGACTTGTACAGCAAACCAGACGCGTAGACCTGACCTATCGCTCACCAACGACGAGGCCGAAAAACCAAATCAATACACACGGATCTATCTGCTGCAGGTCCCAGTGGGCATGGGCCTGACATGATCTAGGCAAGGGTAGGGCCGGGCCATATAAATTCCAGGATGAAATTAATTAAACAAACTGTTTGGATCAGATGCTATAAGATTCGTGCAGTTTGCATGAAAAGGACCACTGGATCAAAACTCTGTAAATTTTCATAACTAGTGTCATTTCTACACAAGAAGTGTGAAAACTGTTCAGGTGCATTTTACTATACATTCACAGCATAGTATCTTCATGCAGCAAACGGAAACATACACTTCATGAACACAAAATCTACACCGACAGAACCTAATCTTCCAAAGGAAAGAAATTATCATATGTATCGTCCAATAAAAAAAACAGACACTTGTGCACAGAATTTTTAATTCTGTATGAACTTTAAAATATGGCTGGCATCCTTTTAATAGAGTTTTCAGACCGTCAAGGCATAAACAACAAGTATCCAACAAGAATTAAAAGGATGCCAGCCATAAACAACAAGACCGTCAAGGCATCCTTTTAATACCAAATAGAAGTTTTCAGACACTTGTGCACAGAATTACTTTAAAATGACAGAAATTAGTCATCCTTTTTTTAATAGAGTTTTTTCTTCAAAAAAATATGGCCCTTATGCCTTGACGGTCTTGTTGTTTATGGCTGGCATTCAATTTATGGCAAATTGGCAATGGTGCAGGCTGCCAAATTGCCAAAGGCTATTCCCATTGTTAGGCACTGTTAATGTGTTGCAGGATACATTAAAATAGAATCACACCTGAAAGACTGAAAACTTGCAAAGGGTTCATAACAAGCTAATGACATTCATTTGACATCAAAGTAATAGTAATAATGATATACCTGGCAGTAACCAACTGATGGATTGTGTCGAGCATAAGCTGTGAGCAAGCGCCTTTAAGGCATTTCTGCCATCCTCATCTAGGGCAGGGTGTCCTGGAAATGTTCTAGGCAAATCCTAAAAGTTCCAAAGTAAGAGATGACATCAACAAATGAATATAGAACCCGGTTAAAAATATGAAGTTTTATATACCTTCTCTATTTGCCCTTTCCATTTTTCAGATGAAAATGGTTCAGATGCTTTCGGTTTTCCATCACCTTCCATAGTTGGAGAATCCGAACATTTGCTGTCTTCTCTTTCACCGTCCGCTGCAAGGGAGGCCCTCATAGTACCCTTTGACCCGACGAGCTCCAATACCAACAAAAAGCTTGCCATAGCTACCGCCACGGATCAAAAGGATGTGTTTTAATAGAACAGTCGATAAATTATATGCAAGAAAAAAAAATGCAGGCTGTACCTCTCCTCTCAGAGCCATTGGAAGTCCATCACGGACTAAACATTCTAATTCTTCTTTCCAAGGATAATGTTCTTCTTGATCTGCACCTCTATTTGTACCTGAGTCAGCATTGCCTATGTCAGTTGCAGGCACTTCTTGGCTAGGATCAACCTTCTCTACATCATAGAACTCATCATCAGAATCTTCCGATGGCTTGCTCTCCTCAGAATTATTAGGGCGAAGATCATCCCTTTGTGTACCCCTCATTAACAGAAGATTGCTTCTTCTGCACACGTGAGTTCATCATCTCCTCAATATGGCCCAAAGAGGGCCTGATTTCAGACCATATTTGGATCTTATGTGGTCTTGGCTCTGTCCTGCCATCCTTGGCATTCTTGCCAGCAGCTCCTTCATCCTCATTGGATGGCGCCACCTTGGCATCCTCTCCAGATGATTCCCCATCCTCAGCCTGCCGATCCAGAAAATTCTTCCATCTGTCGGACCTCTCCTCTTCCTCCTCCTGCAGACTCAGCAGCACCAAATACTGAAATCAGCAAGATGAAACAACACGATGTATAGTATAGGTATCACCAAGGGACGGCTCTTCCACCTTATAGATGTTTGCATACTCTCTGTACCGCTGCAGGTGTTGTGGACGCACGGCGAAGCCATAGGCGTCTCTGTACCACGACCCAATGCACAAGTCAGAAATGTACTAGCTGCAGGTAACGCTTCTACAACTGATTCGGTTTTGCTGAAACTCATCCCGCCCACTAAATTTGGGCTTTCGTCTATGCTAATTGCAGTAAAAAAAAAAAAAAAAAAGGTCGACAGTTTCACATCACACAGATCCTGCTAGCGTGATAAACCCACAATTCGAACATTTCGATACCAAAAGCAATTCATCACAGCAGAAAATGCGGAGATCTAGGCACTGCATTGCCCAAATTCGGCCCCCAATATCACGGCCCGGATCGAGATCCCCGCGCAGCAGATAAATCCCAAAATATCTCCGAAACACACGGGCGGACGTTTCGAACATTAACTCGAGAACTCCCGTTGGAAACCCCCCGAAAACAGCATAGAGCAACCAGCACGACGCCGAGATGCGCGGGCGTGTAGAGGCGAGGCGATGCGGGGCGGGAACGAACCGCTTGTGCTCGAAGGCGATGAAGGGGAGGGCCTTGGCCTTCATCTCCGGCGGCGTCGATCACCCAGCGCCGCCCCACCACCCTACTCGTCTGCCCGGTCGGCCGCGGCCGGCGGCGTGGCGTCTCCGGCGAATCCCGCTACGTCGGCCGGTGGCGCTGGCGTATGGCTGGCAAAAGCGACGCGCCGCGAAGCGTACGGATGTGGGAGGACTGGAGAGTGGAGTGCGATTCTAGCTTGTAGGAGTCGGTGGCGACCCGATTATTGTACTGCTGCTCTGTCTGTGTCTGTGCTCTTCTGCTAGTCAGCTGCTGAGATTTGAGATTTGATCTGCGTGGCTGCGTGAAACCGCGGAGGCACCCGCTTGGCTGGCTACCGAGGATTTGGGAACTGGAGACTTGGAAAACGGAGGCGTTTTTTTTTAAAAAAAAAAGGGAAACGTTTGGTAAGAGCAGGTGCAGTAATATATTATTATATATCTTACAGCTAAGTTATATCAGCAAAAAAAATGTCCAGGTAGATGGAAGAGAAATAAGGAAAAACAAAATACTTGTGCTACGGTAGAAAGCCGAGCTCTAGCACGCTTCCTCATGATGTGTGGACCTGCCACCATCTTCACTAGCATGTGTTCATACATTCTTTTTTTTTTTTTTTTTCACCGCGTAAAATAAAATAGAAAATTCAAACAAATTTTAACAAGTAATATAAGTTACCGCAAGCGCCTCTAACCAAACTATCTGGATAATGTGTTCATACATTCACATTAAGAGAAGATAGTAGATTATTGTATGGTTTGTTATGCTAATCTATTATTACTGAGTTGCCTTATAGTCAAGCTTACTAAACCTGCTATAAGTTTTGTACATAATGTTGTGCTACTGTGAGATGAGTCAAAGAGTTAAATGTCCAGTTCATCTTGTTATATTGGATAGTGTTTTTGGGTAGTGAATGAACATTAAATACAGTGCGTTGTTGTGTGAAGGAGAAGACCCTTGTTACTGATTTATATTACACACCATAGCACGTCCCTCATGACTAGTAAGACGGTAATGCAATTTGATGCACATTCTTTTGTCTAAAAGCTCATGAACACCTCCTTGTCAGGCCCAGGGTAGGGCACAAATAAGGTTGTCCTAGAACTAAGGTCACCTAGAACCGGTCGCCCACTTTCCTACATAATCTAAACAATTTGCACCGAAGTTAGAACTAAATTGGACCGGATATATAGACAAAACTGGGGCCGGGCCGATTTCCAAAACTAGCCTGACAATTTATACAGGAGCTCACGACTAGGTAGCGAAAACCGGCCAAACCAGGTTTTGCAGGATGCAAAGGTGAAGGCCAAAACCGGCTTGGGATGTTTTTTTCTAGATTTTGTGTCAGATTTGTTCAAAATTACCTTGATTTGATCGATTTTGCTTGTGTTGAATTTTCAAATATGAATGTACTACTACATTTCTCTAACTGCCCCCCGCCCTGAAAACGCTCTACCAAAGAGGAACTACATTTTATTTTCCTTGTATAGGGTTTTTCTTGCTTTTTACTAGACCAGATGTTGAATGGCCTGGGTTAAGGGTTCCGAGGTGCATGTGCAGACGGAGACGGGGAGACGGGATGGAGTGCGTGCGCCCCTCGTGGCCGGTTCTGCTTCGTGGACATCGGAGAAACGGGCGGGTTCAGTGTTCATTGTTGAGTGACACGCCGAGATCCCGTTCTCAGGGGCAGCTGTGCAGGTTCTGTGGTCTGGCAGCATCGTGCACAGAGTGATACGGAACTACTATACGGTAGTATACTAGCAGACAAGAAGATACAGTACAAGGAATTCAGTCGGCGTGTTTGATTTGTCGCCAATACCGCTTTGGTGTCGGTCCAAATCGAAACGATGGACACGTTCCTCCAGCGCTCGACTGCGATCCGTCACGGCGAGAGAGAAGGGCCACGAACATTGTGGTCCCAGGTGAAACATCTGCAGCAGGCCCGCTATCGGTTTTGGGGGCGGGGTAAGCCGGAGATTTTGTTTTACGGCCAGTGGTAGAAATATTATTTCCGCGCCTAATCTCGTTATGTTATATTTTTACATTTGTTATTGAAATGGTAACTGTCAAAGGTTAGAAATTTTTATCTTCCGCTTTTATCTTCCGTATTTTCGCGAGTTGTTCATATTGCTTGCCATACGGATGGTGGATGCACATGCACTACTGCGCTGCAGCTGTTGCCTGCAAGGGAGGACTGGAGTAGGGTAGGGAGAAAGAGAGGTCTCGACCGCTCGACGTGATCCAACCAAAACGTAATGCTATCGGCCCTCTATCGCTGTCATGGTTTTACCACAGAGGTGAGATCCAACATATCAGCATCTCAGCGAGTTTAACGTCCTCTGATTTGGATATGTAAACTACCGTTGAGGCCGTGCACCCATCTCATCACTTGGCATGTAGATTTGGCCAAATGGACTGTCGGACACAAGTATCTGGCAACCACTTCCGTCCGTTCTGACACCGCTCATTTAACGGAAGCCACCCTCATTTGCTGCGGTATGGTGATGACCTTCCGATTAAACGTTCGAGTTCAGCAGCGAACCTGAGAGCAAACCGGTGCAAAAAGGCGTTAACGGCTGATCGGAATTCGACTAGCAACAAGGGAACAGGGTACCTGTCGGTGTGGACCAGCGGCCTTCCTGACAAGAAAATGAGCGCCTCAGAAACGCTGGTCACGCTCACCCGGCCTCGACTGGAGTTGTAACCGTGATCGACAGCATTGTTTGACGTGGTTTTGGCAGACAATACAGCAGGTATGATTTCGGTTGCTTTTGGATTCAAGGAGATTTCCTTTTTACGGCGAGTGTTTCCCGCGCCTGCTTTGGATTGTAACTAAATCACAACCACGTGTCTTTTATCTTCCGTACCGTAACGCGAGTTGTTGGTTGCTTAGGTTGTAATACGGACGGTGGATTCACTGCGCTGAAAGCATTATGGCAAGGGAGGAAAGAGGAAAAAGGGAAAATTTTCTTGAGTATATCGACCTTGATCGATATGATTCCAAAACGTAATAATATATACACTATTACTGTCATGGTTTTACCATAGTGCTAAGATCCAACAATCAGCGTCTCAATTATTAACGTTGATTTGTTTTGCAATAGTTGAGGCCGGCGCAGCTCGCAGTATTGTTTCCAACGGTTATGCATTTAGTTAAACCAAAAATAGAATACAAAGTGGCACGAACCGTATACCCATCTCATCACTTGGTTAGCAATTTGGACAATTTTACTGCCGGACATTGTCAATTAAAACTCCGTCCGTTCTGACACGCTCATTTAAAAAAGCCAACATCATTTGCTACGGTATGACCTTCCGATTAAACGTTCGAGTTCAGCAGCGAACCTGAGAGCAAACCGGTGCGAAAAGGCAACGGCTGATCGAATTTTCATTAGCAAGGAGGGAACAGGGTACCTGTGGACCAGCGGCCTTCCTGACAAGAAAATGAGCGCCTCAAACGCTGGTCTTTTTCATATGGCGGGTTCGCTTGGAGCTGTAAAGTATGATCGACATGCATTGTTTTGAATATTTTGGCAGACAATTATGCGGTTCAGTATGATTTAAAAATTTTCTCGGTGCTTTTGAAACAATTCAAGAATATTTCCTTTAGGTCATGTTGGATGCGAGTGTGTTCGTCTCAATCCATATACGTTGGATTGGATTGATAAATCACAACCACGTGTCTTTTTATCAGCAGCCGGTATCGATAATCATTGGATTACCGTGGCCAGCTTAGGTTGTAACAAATTCTTCATCTGCTCAATGAAAACATGCTATGGCACGGTAAAAAAGAAAAAAGAAAATGTTCCCGTTTAACGTTGCGGAAGACCTTTCACTTTCACGGACAAGAGCCACGGACGAGTAGGCCGTAGTATATTTATACCATGCGTACTCAAGATGTACCAGAGTGCTGATGAATGCTTCCACGAAGGACTGTCCATGGCTGCTGCTCCTTGCCTCCTGAGGCCATCGGGCCCATCCTAGTTGATTCTTGTCCGGAAGCCGCAGCGGGAGCAGATGAATAATATGAATAATGCTAAAAAAAAATGTATATTTTTTTTTATTTTTTAAAACAACTTTTCAACCATAATTCTGAATAAAACATTTTATATTGTTTTTTCTAAGACCATAATCCTACCTTACACAAATCGTTTTTCATATGGCAATAGATTGAGATGATTTTAATTATGAAAGTATAGCTAGATGATCTACAACCTTGTATATTTTGAGTTTTTTATTTAATTCATTAAATAGTTAAAATTTTAAAAAAAAACTGATACATTTCTCAATAACATATTAAACACGAATTAAGGGTGACCTCAGAAAAAAAAATCTCATACGGAGTCCAACCAAGACGAAGTTCAAATAAAAGTTGTGTCTCGATATGGTATATACAATATTTTAGTTTTGAGTTTTTTTCATTTAAAATCAACAAGATGCTTAAATCACGACTTTAAAATTTTAGCAATATATTAACTATAGTATAATCGTATTGTCTGTTCAACTAGTTTATAGAGATTTTACTGGTTTCCGTGCCACTAAAGCAACAGTGTAAAACGTCCAAGTGTTGCTTCAGAGTTTCCACGTGAGTGGCTAATGTTTTCATCACAAGAAAACTGGAAACGGAGAAAGAAGGGAGGAGGATCGATGTAGGCTTTGCGCGTGGCGCTGCGGCAGCAAACTGGCCGCATTACAGCGAGAAAAGAAAGTTCACGATCATATGGGCTGAAAATGTTCTTAATCTTATGGGCCTTCTACTCTAATTCTCATAGGTTAGGGGCCTGTTCGGGAGGCTGCACGCCTGCACCCTCCGCTGGATCTTCTAATTGTCATAGCATAGGCATCGGCACAAATACGTCCAGGACGTAGTATACGCCTTTTAAGTCAGAGGAGCGCTCTTACCACCCATGTTCAAAGTCTTCGACTTTATACGGGTGCTCACTTTTTTCTATTTTTTATAAATTTTTTCAGCATTTTGCTTTAAATGGTAAGCATCGTTTCCATAGATAACAAGATGTACTTTGGAAATCTTCTTCGGAGGGCTCTTTGGAATATAATTTATGCACGTGTATTTATAAAAATAATGTGCGTGCGTGTTATAGACATCTACGTTGTACTAGCAGTTAAAAAAAAACAAGGCGCATATATAAAAAAAATTGCGGTAGAAATTGATTTATTTTATTCAGGAAAGGTACATTTTACTACTCAGCGGTGTGCATGCAAGCCTTAGGCCAGTCTCAATGGAGAGTTTCATTGCACTCTTTCCAAGACTACAAGATGAAATGAAACCCGGATGAAACACCCTCCCTCAATGCAAAGTTTCATTCTAAAGTTTCATATGCATTTAATTCCATGACTCATAGAGAGTTGGTATTCGTGTCAAGAGAGTTTCACCAAGATGAAAATTTTTTTCTCTCTCCTCGGCGTTTCATGCAAAAAGTAGACTTTTACTTGATGTGACACACTATTTAATGTGCATGAAACGCGTCTATAAAACTCCTATTAAGACTGACCTTAATGCCCACGATTTCCTTGTAAGCCTTAAATGCCTTGTCAATTATTTTATACAATGCCAGCTGACATGTTTATATAGTACTATAGATCATGTAGAAAGTAGAAACCATATTGCCCACGGCCTTGTACACCTTTTTTTTTTTTTTTTTTCAAAAATTTCCTTCAATATTTCAGCAATCCCTAAGTACCCAACTTATCGAAGAAATTGAAATTTTGATTGGAGCCACACAGTACATGTAAACACCAGCGCCACAATATTCACA
This sequence comes from Hyparrhenia diplandra, assembly GCA_015847255.1. Classification (NCBI taxonomy): domain Eukaryota; kingdom Viridiplantae; phylum Streptophyta; class Magnoliopsida; order Poales; family Poaceae; genus Hyparrhenia; species Hyparrhenia diplandra. The sequence continues at coordinate 102,323 of JADLZK010001735.1, forward strand.
GAGGATCTCAGATATGAAGTCGGTTGCATCATGCATCGTTTCCGCAGGCCTTTCTTGCCCGCTACTGAAGCCGCCGCGGCGCCGCCTCCCCCCCTCCCCCCCCCCTCCCACCGTCCCATAAATCTCGGGTTCCAATCCGCACACGACGACCCAATCTCATCTCCTACTTCTTCCAGGCTTCCAAAGTTGCAACCCTCGTCTCCCTCCCCTCGATCTCGCGTCGATCGCAAAACCCCACCGCCGCCGCCATGGCCTCAGCCGCCGCCGCCGCCCTTGTCGGCCCTCCAATCGTTTTCATCGCTGATGCCAAGCTACCGCCGAAGCCGATCCACAGCTCATCCCCGGACCTCTCCTCCGATGGGAACTCACCCTCACCCATGGACGAAGACCTGCCTGCGTCGACGGAGGACGGGCGAGCGCGGTCCGCGTCGCCGCTAGCGTACGCCTCCTCTGGGGACCCCTGCGTCGACTTCTTCTTCCAGGTCGTCCCAGGCGTCACCTCCGACGCCGACCTCGCCGTGCTCCTCGACGAGGCCTGGTCCCACGACGCGCGCACGGCCCTCAAGCTCGTCTGCCACCTCCGGGGCGTTCGCGGCCTCGGCAAGTCCGACAGGGACGGCTTCTACGCCGCCGCGCTCTGGATGCACGCGCGGCACCCGCTCACCCTCGCCGCCAACCTCGCCAACTTCGCCAGGTTCGGATGCCTCAAGGACCTCCCCGAGATCCTCTACCTCGCCCTCCACGGCCCCCGCGACGAGGACGAGCACAAGGGTGATGGCAACAGTCGCCATCCCGTGAAGCGCCGCCACGGCGTCAGCCAGGCGCAGGCTGCCAAGGAGAAGCTCAACAAAGAGGCGCAACTCGCGCAGGTGGCGCTCGTCCGCTACGCCTCCGACGAGGCCTTCCGCCACCTCTACGACCGTGTCGCCGACACATTCGCCGAGATGCTCAAGTCCGACGTCGAACACCTGCGAGTCGGGGACACCTCCAAGATCGGGCTCGCGGCCAAGTGGTGCCCGTCGCTCCGCTCGTCCTACGACCGCTCGACCCTGCTCTGCGAGGCCATCGCCCGCCGCATGTTCCCGCGGGAGTCGACGCAGGATTACCTAAACCTCTCCGACAAGCACTACAGTTACCGCGTCCGCGATCGTCTCCGCCGCGAGGTGCTGGTGCCGCTGCGCAAGGCGCTCGAGCTCCCGGAGGTGTACATGAGCGCGGGCATGTTGGACGATCTCCCGTACGACCGCGTGGCGTCCGTGGCGATGCAAAGGTACAAGGAGGCGTTCCAGAAGCGCGACAAGCCCCGCGTGTCAGGCTTCTTCGACAAGGTGCGCACGGGCCACGCGAGGATGGCTGCGGGCGCGGTGCTGCCTCACGAGCTGATCGCCGCGGCTCTCAAGGGGGAGCACGACGAGGCCGCGGAGCTCCAGTGGCGCAGCATGGTGTACGCCCTGGCCACCGAGGGCCGGCTGAACAACTGCATCGCCGTGTGCGGGCTCATGACCGGTACTTCCGCCACGGACCCTGCGGTCTCGGCAGCCGTCGCGCTGGGGCTCCTGATCTCGGAGCTGAGCCAGGCGCCGTGGAAGGGGAGGGTGATCACCTTCGACGAGACGCACCATCTGCACAAACTGGACGGCACCAACCTCAAGGAGAAGCTGCAGCCGCTGGTGGCGACCCTGGGTACGCGCAAGAAGGGCGCCAACCTGCAGGGCGTGTTCAACAAGATCCTGAGCACCGCGGTGGCGGGCGGGCTGCGCAGCGACATGATGGTGAAAAGGGTGTTCGTGCTGAGCGACATGGACTTCGACGGGTGGGCCGGCCCCGCGGCGGCGTGGGATACGGAGTACCAGGGCATCAGCAGCCGGTTCATGGACGCTGGGTTCACGGCGCCGGAGGTGGTGTTCTGGAACGTGGGGACGTCGAAAGCTTCCATGCCGGTGGTGGCGGCACAGAAGGGCGCGGCGCTGGTCAGCGGCTTCTCCAAGAACCTGGTGCGTCTCTTCCTGGAGGCCGATGGCAACCTCAGTCCGGCCGCCGTCATGGCCGACGCCATCTCCGGCTCTGAGTACGACGCGCTCGAGGTGTTCGACTGAGCTCTCCCGTTCAATCATGCTGCTGATTGCTGTTGCCTAGTTACAGTAGTATAAGTAGATTTTCGTGTCTAGCTTCTATCTGGCAATGCCAATTGTCATGGTCTCTGAAGTTTAGTTGCCTTCTAGCAGGACAGGATCGAACTAATAACATTGTCTCATTATGTCTCGGAAGTTTCAGTGAATCGATGGATGTTTGAAATCTTGAATTGCTCTGCGGAAGTTTTAATGAATTGATGGATGCTTGGAATCTTGAATTGCTCTGTGGAAGTTTTAATGAATTGATTGATGCTTGAATTGCTCTGCCGGACGAGTAGGTTTTGATGTTGGGCCGTCATGCGTGAAAGCTTTGATTTGATATTGGCACATGTGCTGACATTCCTGGGAGGGGTGTTTCTAGGATTTAGGAGGGCAACCCTGTATGCGTGCTTTTCTGGTTCGCGGTGACGAGCGTTTCCGACTGTCATCACTGTCATCAACTTGTACCCCTCACCATTGTCCTCCCCTGTCTGCTCTCTGCATTGTCGTGCTTGGCTGAACTTCTGCAATCATGCTTCGACTGCAGTATGCAGAGAGCAAAACCAGAACAAAAAGTGGAAGATGGCTCCACAAAAACAATTGTCCCGCAGTTTGGGCTGTTACCGAAGCAGCAATTGAATCGTATTTGGGCCCGACTGGAGACTTGGGCTTGCACGGGAGCCCTCCAGTATTAAAAGGCCTGTGTCGATCACTCGGTCTTCCCTGTAGCCACCAGCCAGAACGCCGGTCAGCCGGCGGCACAGCAGAAAAAGCCGCGAGCCGCATGCCCGTAAACAGGTGCGTAACATAAAAAAAAAGTTTCCGTTGCCGGGACTCGAACCCGGGTCTCTCGGGTGAGAGCCGAGTATCCTAACCAGCTAGACTACAACGGAGGTTGAACCTTTCGACTGTATCATAGTTTAAGTTGGGTATGTGCCATTCTCATGGAATCCACTCAATGACCGAAAACAAAAGGCTTATAAACGGAAAACAACAGTCCTCTAATCAAAATCCAACCATATCTTTGGCGGGCGGTCATTTCTTTTCGTAAATAAGTATATAGAACACCCACCCAAAAGAGAACAAAAAAGTAGTGACGATTACTCACTCCATTAGACAAATGAAAAGGTCTCCACTAGAGACATATAACGGTAGAACTACTTATAACTACGTACTAAAGCTTTGCTGTAAAAAAAAACCCTACTAAAGTTTAATCATTGTGCGTGTCTATTAGCTCAATGCATGCCTCGCTGCACTGCAACAACAAGATAATAAATCTTTTTCATGAAAATAAAGAGAGTCATAAACAAATGGCAATGGGATTGAATCAAAGTCTTAATCGAGGCTCCTTTTCCTAACAAACGGATCATAACCTTTCATTACGCTCACAGTAGCTTGGTAGCGGCAGGGTCTCATCAAAACGGTACAGCATCATCATTTTGATGCCAAGAGGACGCATCAAAAGGCATCACCATTCAAAAGTGATAGGGCTCGACACTCGACGCACCATCACACGCAGCTCATGTCACCAGATATATACTAGCATAGTCTCTCTAATTTTGCTTACGTGGAAATTTGCACGCCACAGGAGGAGGCCAGCAATCCTGCAAAAAAGAAAAAGACAGGGTGAAAACAACCGGATCCACTTGCTACAAAAAAGGCTGCTGCCGAATGCTACCAGAAAGACTCTGTATTTCTGATCTCTGTTGCGCCCTGCGAACAAAACATTATCTTTTCGGAACACAGCGAAATTTATTCGTGAAAGATTGGAACAGTGTATCTGCAAAGGAAGAAATCTGGGGTGTCTTATTCTTGCCGGCTCAGAAAATCGTCTGTTCCTAAGATTCCTAGTAGACTAGTAATGGTCCTGAAAGGAACCCCACGCACGCTGTACTGGCCGAGACCTCATCGCACTACAGTGCTACGCAGACTCTGCGAACACCCCATGGCACAGACGCGCAGCAGTACAGGCTACAGCGTACAACCCTAACACCACTACACTGTGTAACAGCTGTCCAACGACTAGATAAGGTCATATATAGCCCGCTTAACTGCATCTCTGAACAAACATCGATTCCAATTCCATGGATATGAATAGAGCCATTCTGAATTGCAGATGGAAGAGCCGAAAGCGACAACGGCAATATCGTGTACTATAGAGGGCGACGGCGATGGCGAATCCCACATGTATGTATGTATGTACCTGGTGGCCTAGTGGTTGTGGGTGTGGTCGATCCAGTGCTTTCCATGCCCTTGTCGGTGTCATTGTAATCCACGTGTCTGATCGCGCAGCCACAGCTTTCACCCTGTGTGAGCGAGAGATGCCGAACAGAGATAGATGCTTCAGTTTCAGGGAAAAGAAGCGCTGAACGGAGGATCAGGAGGGAGCAGGTTTATGCTAAGGAGCGCTCTCAGCACAGCAGTGGCGGAACAAAGACATCGCAACATTCTACTAGCTGATTATTAATTCACTTCTTTATTACCGGAAGTGGCAAGGAATCATGCTGTGGCTTTTTCAGGTTAATTTACTGTGGAACGAAGATTGAAAGGTGAAGATGAGTTCGATAGTTGTTTTCATGAATGGAACACAGGTAGTGGAAGTGAGGCTGACTTTTTTTTTTTTTTTTTTTTTTTAGGAAGAATAGTGACAAAGTTTTACATAGTCTTATTACATTAAGAATCAGAAAACACGAGCATTGAAAACACTGGAGGTAACATTGTAAACTCCATTAGGGAACTAATGGATCGACGTCCGGAGAGGCTGACCTTATCACCCTAGTAATTTTGCTACAAGTAAAATGCCTAGAGCAGTATCGTGCTACAAACTGAACAGATCAAGGACAGCGTGACTTTGTCAGAAATACTGCATATTTGCTGAAAAATTGAAAAGAGACAGAGGATGAAGGAAGCAGTGACCAATCTAGCTGAGAACATTATCGGTGTCAGCTTCATTATATGATATGAATTTTCTTAAACTTAACGGCTAAAGTTAGCCAACCATATATATGGAAGTTTTCTAAATTTGTGGGGGCAAATTTTTAGACCCAAGCTTAGACAAGTACTTCGCACATCTTTAACCCACTTTTAAAAGAATGAAGTGATTACGACATGCATAGACTACTAGAATCTCGTGCCCTATTTGATATAATCGAGACTTGAGATAACAAAGATGAGAATCGGGTGCAAATCAGGAGCGGACCCAGAAATCTGCTAATGCCTGAGCTGAACCATGTAATAAAGGGCTCAATGGATTTTTTTTTTCTCTTTAATTTTTATAGCTCACGAAGTAAGTCTATTTGGAGTTTTGTAGGCAGACCTTGGCTGTAGCACGGGGAACCTTGCCCCTGGGTCCGCCACTAGATGATTCGATGTGTCCGCTTCCATAGTGGAGCCAAACAAAGTTGATGGAAAAAAGAACCAACATTCAGTGTCTATACATCATGATTGTACCAAAGAGTGCTCACTTCCAATCGTACGTTTTTTCTTCAAATTTCAGTAGTCTTACTATTATTACTACTCGAGGCTAATAGAACCTGAATTTTTTTTTTTTTTGCGAGACACGCTGGAATAAACCTAAAACTCTCAGTATTACTACGTGAGGCGTTACTTAAGACTCTAGCGACTTTTTTAAAAAAGGAAATATATTAATAATATCTAAGTCTTTCCATCAACAGTCCATCAACAGATGCATATAATTGTTTCTTATTATAGACACCAACACTACAACCAACGCGAGAGCAGCACGCACACCAAACAGTCTCACCATAGTTAGCTCCTCGCCACAAATTACCCACCTATGCAACATAAAAAAATTATATATGAACTCTCAATTGCATCTAAACTATTAAATTAGGACATTATAAAAACATAGTTATGGCTAACTGATACAAGTGCGCAATAAGATAAAAGAGAATATGCCAAAACCACCAAATTCCTTTAAACATTGTGCTTCCTTCCCAATACCTCAGGTAACATAGCCGGAGGTCCGAACTCTTATTATCCTTTCACCTGCAATGAAAGAAATACCAAATGAACTTTCTAACTTTTTTTAGTTAATCACAATGAATTTTCTAACTTGTGGTGTTAATGGACAAAAGGGGGGAAAAAAGAGCCTATGGGGTGAGTCCTGGTCCCACCTGCCAGGGACTCCCCACCAAAAGGTAATGTTGTGGGTTGGGCTACAGTTTTTTTTTTTTTTTTTTCAACACTACTCATTCTGGTTGGTTTGTTCCAATTGGACAACCAGTCGAAGCAGCCACCACCAACCGGTAGTGATATCAAGCATGTTCCACACTGCTCGGTCATTTGCAGAGCCATGATACTGATGCATCATAACTATCGGTTAGTGGCCAAGCCGCAGTTCTACATCGCAAGCGATGACCATACCTCTAGTATAGTGATCGTCCAAAATATTAGAGCTTGCCTTTCAATTTGCTTCTATTTGATTTCCTTATTGGGTACAGCTTTTTTCCACGATATCGTTGGAAAATAAAATGGACACACGGTTTAGCAGCCAGGACTGAACTGTAAGCTTTGTTATGAATATATTGTACATGATGATCTCATTAACCACCGCTTCTAAACACAAACTAGGAGTTCCCCCGCATCCTTCCCAAACGTAATGTGCATGAGGTTACGGTGACTTGACAAGTAAAGTTTCATTCTCCTCTCCTCCCTATATATGTAACCCCGTGATCAATGAATAAAGATGACGAGTTCATTTGCCTATATTGTGTCTCTTTACTTTCTCGCAATTCTACTCGCAACACGTTATTTGAGGAGATTCCAGGCATTAGGGGGAGATACTTGCCACACATAGAATGCCAAGAATCAAAAAGAGAATGTCACTACTGATATTCGGTCCTCATATCCATGTACCAAAGAATCTGAACCAACAGTTCAGAATATCTTACATTTGCAACACATTGCAAATACTCTGCCAAATGCATGAAATTGTAACCCAATCCGATTCCCATCTAATGTGCCAAAAAAGAGTGGAGGTACCTAACAAAACCACTCAACTTCCCTGAACAATAAGAGGGGGGAGAAGTATGGCCACATAGGGATTCAGCTTCTTGCAAGCATTTTCGAGGGGGACAATTATCCAAGACAATACATGCATGTCAACCTCAAGTTGATAGGCGACACATGGATATTTACTATCCAAAGCCTATGGATGTTTAACATCCAAAAGCCCAGCATACTTGTGCACAAATTTAGGCGTTGGGTCATCATTGGAACACCCTAACTCTGCTATTATGGGAAATGACATTGAGTTCAAAAGGGTCAATATTTTCACATGCTAAAGTTGGTTCCATTGAATCAATCATATCAAAAGACTACAAATTGTCGGCAAACTCCTCAATATTGCCATGCACCTTATCTGGATCCAGACCACAAGTTAGAGTGTTCAAACACTCATCATATTGGGTCAATCAAAGGTGGCAATTAAGGAGAATTGCTTTCACTCAAAGTGAGAAGTCTTTATTGATTTCTCCTCACAAAGCTTTCTTAACGGAAGCACTATGGATTCACAAATCCATAAGGTGGTGAATAGTGAGAGCTTGTAGCACATGGTTCCACGCAGAGACCTAGCATGACATACCAATTGGTATGTGTGGAAATTATGTTCCTATATTGATAATTGGCTAGACCAAACTTGATTTGGATAGATTTAGATTATAAGTTCTAATGGACTTAGTATTCTAAATCAAAACATAAATCGCAACATATATTGTGTATGAATCAAGTCACTCCATGGCTTGAAATAGTCAAGTTGATTGATTGTGGTACAACTGACTAGGTGAGTTCCTTCCACGAAGGATGTCTCCCATCATTGATTTCACCTGTGTGACCATAGTAAAATCCTCATGGATTTTATACATCTCATATGGTACATATGTAGTCATCATATAAGATAGAATTTGAGATGAAAGATTTGGGTAAAACCAAATTATGCTTAAGTCCATTACTTGAGCACCCACATGTCCTCCAATATTCCATTGATATTGTATACCAATATCCAAATAATATTGGACAATCATACTACCAACAATATGGTCATTTAAATATGGATCAATATCCATTATGACCCTTGGGATAACAACCTAATGCCATCAAATTTTCTCAACTTGTGGTGTTATTGCATTTGCAAATACTTGCTATAGCTTAAAATAGCGCAACTCTCCTATAAACCGAAAGGTGGGGTGAAAGTGGATATGGATATCTATATGGCATAAAGGATCTTGATTTATTATGTAAATTAAGAGACGATCATGTGGAGTATCAAGATATCGGCTATTTAATCCCCTATAAATCACATACCGATGTTATAGTGGTTTATCATAGGGGTCATCAAACTTGACTCTAATGACTACTTCCACTCCTCATTCTAAAGTACTACATAGACTTTTTTTATTTCACATTTGATTCAATCACTAGCCATTATCCACAATGATAATGCAACTTGTGTTGATTCAGGTTACATAAGAGCAATATCACTATATTGCCTTCTAGAGATGTTTTCTTCTCATGAAAGTGAGGAGATAAACAAGTGGAGATTTATTCATAAAGCCCCTACCACCCCCATTTCATAATGTGTTGTTGAAATTGGTATATGACTTTGAGAGTTGCAAGGTTCAGGGGGAGACTCCTCTTGAAACTATAACATGTTCAAAACATCATATTGTACTCTTTTCCCTATGAGTTTTTTTCCTCGCATAGGTTTCTCATAAGAGGTTTTTAATGAGGCAATATCAATACAAGTTCATATGTCATATCTCTTGTTTTCCCCAATGGGGGTTTTTATTTGGAATATCAAAGACATAGCCTATGTCATATCTTCTATTTTCCCCCACATGGGGGTTTTGAGAAGGTATCAAAGACATATTATTACAATTATGATGATCATATTTATTGTTCTCTAAACTTGGTCATGGGTTTTCCTTCCAAGGTTTTTCCCCATATAAGTTTACAATGAGACAATAATCAAATGTGCCATACCATTTTATCCTTGTTTTTCCCATTGGGTTTTAAGGAGTTTTTAATGGCATATCCACACATATTTCTCCACATTTTTTGGTTTTTGGAGAAATTACTTAAACATTGATCTCAAAGAGATCAAGGGGAGTGTTATGAATATATTTGCAGGATGATCTCACGATGTGGTTCGTTGGAAAATAAAATAGGAGTTCCCCCGCGCATGACTGCATGCACGGGAAGCTCCCACACGCGTGTTGAGGCGGTGAGAAGTTTCCTTCTCCTCTCCTCCCAGGACTGAATAAAGAACGAGTTCATTTGCCTATATTGTGTCTCTTTACTTTCTCGCAATTCTACTCGCAACAAGCTTGACTGGAAAGATAGCCCGCCGTGCATACACGCCATTAGTCTTGGTCCGCCCTGATTTGACGAAGACCAAAATGCATATAGTATATACACACCACCAAATAAATAATCACTGTACAAAACCCAAACTTGGCTGTATTATTATAGTGCTAATGCCCCATATAATTGTCCACTCCTTCAAATGGATTCCTGTAACGACAGCTTGCTGATGTGCAAGCAAGGACGCGTCCACTTCATTCATGAACCGTATCGTACTGAAACACCACCTGCAGTTCAGCAACGGCACCCTACACGCACCATGGTATCCCATATCCCATTGCCTGTATGATCAAGATAGGATAACCATCTCTTCATGATGGCTGTCAAAATTATGCAGAGCCTCATACACTGGCACTGCTCCAGTGCCCCCCATAAGCTTGAACCTCTCCTTTTCCATCTCTAGACAGGACGCTCATAGCTGGTTGATACTGATGCGCACGATGAGACGATCTCGATCAAGGGATGGTGGATTTGCCAAACCTCTATTAAAGTCTAATGGGAACACCTCCGGACGACACAAAGACTCTCAGTGTGCTCGTTTGATCGCTGAAAACGACGATCGAGCTACCAGTGAGATGCAAGACTCGACCGTTTCCCTTTGGCTGGTCGATCGAGAGCAGCAGGAAGCTCGACTGAGCGCGTTGATGATTGAAACGGGTGCCATATCATGTCATAAACCGGTCGATCAGCTCGGTTTCTCCTAACGATCGTACCGTAGTAGATACCGATCGATGTGCAGAATGAATAATGCCCCCTTTAGCCTGCTGCTTTTAGGCAGGGAGGGAAACAGGTAAACAACCGTCAGAAAGTGATCGCAGCCATGAGCCATGTGCTGATGAGCGCGAGCGCACCCAAGTTAGTATTTAATATACTGTCGTCTGTATCTTACTAATCCGTGTATCTCAAGTAAAATATTCATTCGGTCCGCTCGCCAGTTGCCACATATATAGTCGCCGGTCGAATGAGAAGCATACAGGAAACAACAAGATCGAGCGGCAGGAATGAACGCACGCACCTGCATTTTCCTATGGTTGGTTTGGTTTCGCCGAGGTCCGTACCCAGCGCAGCGTTAGGCGGCATCAATGAAAAGAAAAATCGCGTCGGAAACGGGAGGTTTTCTTTCATTCGGCGCGGACGCCGCGGAGGCGTTTGCCTCTCAGCTCTCTCTCACTCTGGTCTGGTGGTACGTGTCTGGCGCAGGGTGCGTGGTCTCCCTCTCCGCCCTACCAAACCCAACGTGCCGCCCTGTTCTTCGGCACCAAATTTGCGACGACCCCGCGCGGCCGCGGCCTGATTGATCGGGCGGCGTGCCGGCGTGCGAGACATGCGCTGCAGCTGCCGACCGCGCGACCTCTGCAACTGCAAGGCTCTCCTCCCGCATCCTCTCGCGCGCGCGACGACCACGCCGATCTCGCTACTCGTCTCGTCTCGTGCGAGATCGTCGGCAACTGCTCGGCTCGTCCCCTTGTCTTCCTTGACTTGGCGTATAAACAACAGCGGCTCGGAACATTCTACTCCGGACACCACCATTTCTTTAGTGCCAAGCACAACGTCGCACGGCTACGGATTTAACAAGGTCAGGTCAGGCCAGGACAGCCCGTCCTCTCTCTCCGCGTAGCTAGCTGAAGAATCCGGTGAACCGTTGCCGAAGATCCGTGGCATCACCACCTAATAATAAAGAAAAGAACAACTCTGGCAATGATGGAGCACCTACTAATCATAGGGAGGAGCTTTGGTCTAGAAACGATGTGTCCGTTTAATTTTGGTCGGGTGTAGTGTGAACACTGCTTGGACGACTAACGAAGCCGATATGAGGTCTTGGGATGCACACTGCTTTCTGAAATTTGAGGCTCAATTCTTGAAAGAACGACTCAGCTTTTAATTTAATTATTAGGTCCAATACAAAGGAGCATCATGCATGATAATCACCCTTTTCATTCTGAATTCTGATCGCAAAAGGAAACCCAAACTATGGTTAAACTCACTGTCAGTCGAGCTGGAGGCTGGCCAGGGTCCCAGGGGCAAAGCAACCACACAGGGCCATGGCCGGAACGCTGGAGGGCCCCGGATGGCCTAGGAGCACGTGCGGCTAACCACCGTGGGGCTGCCCCGCCCTGGTGGTGGCTGACAGTGAGAGAGACCCACCGACAGCGAGCTCCACCTCCGCTGGCTGGCTCGCGGGCAAAGCGAAAGCCGATCAGTGGTCACCGGCAACTCGTCTCGCCGCCGTCTCACTCGCTCCTTTTGGCCGGTTTCAGGTGTCTCGTCTCGACCCGTCGTCGAAGCTGCGAAAGCGGCATGGGCGACGGCCAGGGTGTGGCGTTGCGTGGCGGTCGAATGAACGGCCACGGCTTCCTCTACCATCGCTCGGCGCCAGCTTCAGCGCCCTCCTACCGGTACACGACTGAGCAGCTGTTGATTGGTTTGGAAATTTGCAATTGCATGCAGATTCCAGCTGCCAAACGACCGAAAGAAGCTATTAGCTGTGTGTCACAATTGGGAGAAGAGTAGTACGTGGTCAAGAAATTTGGTGAGCTAACCTCCGTGTCGTTTCGTGCTCAATGACCAAGCAAGTACTACCACTACTGCATAATCATAGGGAAAAAAAAAAAAAATCAAATGTGTTTTCTGCGAGCAGGGTCCTATAGTATTTGATGATGATATTGATAAGTCGAGGGCAATGATAAAGTTGTTCTTAGCATTTGTTCAGAGACCGTAATGATAGGCCGTCAAGATGCCATAAAATAAAGTATTGCAGACAGGATTTCAGGTCATTGGCGCCTTTGGGAAAAGTTCCACCGGGCAACGCATGCACATCTGATGCTTGTGGCCTTTTGCATTGCAAACTGAGAACGAGCGAGGCTACCTGACGACACGCAGTATACGCCTACGAATTTCAGATCATGCGTAAAAAAAGTCCTGCAGACAGCATTCACGCACTCACAAGCAAGGTACAAAAACATGAATTACCTGCGACACGAATTCTGTCTGAACCCGATCACGACACACGTCAGAAATCACGTGACCCGCTCGGGCCTCTGACATCTCCACCTCACCAAATCCAGAGGCCATGCGATGCGTGTCGTTGCAGCTCCGGCATATGAGATGGCCGGCAGCTCAGACCAAGTGTTTCTATTCTCTCAATCCATCACAGCGTCGTAGCATATCGGTTCTCTTGCCGTGGAATCAAATCAACCTTTACCCTTACCATCCCATTCCAGTCATTTCAATCAGCAAAAAGGGTTTTGTTGCTTTGGCCCCGTGAGTGTTAATTTGCAGGGGACAGGGCAAACTTCAACAAGCATGCATCCATACACACTACTATTGCAATGCTTATCTACAGTAAAAAATTGTTTCGAATAGAATGCGATTTTTATTTACATGTACCTATCTCTGATTGGTGATTGCATTACACACAAATGCAGCCAAAAAGAATGTGATTTGCATGTACTATCTCTGATGGAGACAGTATACATTTTTTGAAATAAAATGGAGACAGTATACATAGGATTAGGATTTTTTTTCCTCTAGTAGCTTGTTTGGCGATAGATACAGTACAGTATACTCCTAAAGATGGCGTTATATATGCATATATGCACAGGCCTTGCACGCAACGTTGACAGTAACATCGCCATCAGCAGGATAACCTTGTCCGGACGGACTCGAAGCCAGTGGTCGTAGTGTGGCTCCAGATTATGTTCCAGTCATCCAGTGCGTGACATTGCACGTTTTTTTCTTCCAGAAAAAAAACATTTGAAATTAAGGTTGGAGTCGAGAAATAAAACAATTTCCAAGCTCTGATAATGGTCCTCACCGTACGCGACAAGTATCATTCGACATCAGTGTGACTTTGTGGGTCTTATATTGGCACAAGTTCTGTAGGGGCCTTGATACTGCCAGTAGTGTGGTGTACCTTTGTCCTAATAATAATGGAGTACAGATCATCATATATACTACGCATGCCAAATTGAGAGGCTGGCAAATTAGCACGTACATGCTCCTTGTCGCTGAAACGTGGTTCCCATGATAAAACCATACGTGCATGATCCTGCATTTCTTATGTAATAAATATTATATATTATTATTCTGTATTAGTGATCTCTTTCTTTCGAAGAAGAAAGTACCTCTCCATCATATATTATTATAATCTATATAATAGACCAAAACCGTTGAAGGTTGAGTTCATCACGAATAATAGTCCAAAACTGAATTGGTTGGTTTGGTTAGATTCCTTGTGGTGGAAAGTCGCTTCAAGTCCTCAACTTGGCATGAGTCTTCGACAAGCGGTAGGCGACGTCTCGCCGAGAACGAGGCGCCGGTGATGGTTTTGTGAAGTTTAAGATCTGTCGGCTTATTTTTTATAGGTGCTTTCATAATGGTAGAGTTTGTGTACTCCCTCCATAGTTGAAAAAGAAGACGTTTAGGACAGTGACACGGTCTCCAAAGCGCAACTTTGACTTCTCTTTCTATAAAAATATTTCACATTTCTATTGATATGCCTCGCTTTTGTTCTCCACCTTCCGCTGAAGACGTTTAAAAGTATTTTTCAAGACAAATCTATTTATATGATTTTCACATTTCTAAACTCAACGACTTAAAAATTATTCATGATTTATGTTCCCAATGTTTGACCCAAACCTTTTCCAAAACATCTTCCTTTTCAACTATGGTAGTACATGTGTTTATAGGTAAGTGTGTCTGCGTATCGTGGGTGTCTACGTGGTACCACGTAATCTAAAAATAACAATAGTCCAAAACTATTGATATGCCTCGCTTTTGTTCTGAATAATAGTCCACAACAAATGGACATTTTTTTTTTCTGAAATGACAACAAATGGACATTGATATGCCTCACTTTTGTTCTCCACCTTCCGATGACTGCCCTGGCCCAGCTGCCAGCGACAAAGCCGTGCACACACGACACGCACCAACAAACCTCCTTTCTGCCCGGTCCCACGCTGTCAGCCTCCTGACACCGCCGTCCCAGGCAAAAGAGTGCAGGGCGCCACGTTTCTCAACCCACGTTTCTCAACCTGCCCTACCTAACGACCCCTCCCTCTCTCCCGTTCACATCTCCCACCGCCGCCGGTCACTCCTCATCAGACGGTGAATGCAAGAGAAACTCGCGCGATACGGCGGTGGTGGTGCACGCGGCCCACCAACCCGATATCTCGCGGCGGGTGGGGACAGCCACGCGAGCCGCAGATGTCGTATCCGACGGTCCCCGCGCCGTCGCCAGGTAGATCGCCGTGTCCGCGCGGCGCCTCAACGGCTATAACTGGGAGACGACGCGCATGTTACCCGCCATCTCTGTCCCCTGCTGCTGCTGCTACCTCTCGCCTCCCACCACCCCTCGCCCGCAGGTGGGGCCCAGCCGCCATCCTCCGCACTCGAGAGCGGGCCGGCCGGCGGCGATCGGCATTGCGGGTTGTCTGGTGGACCGCGACATGGCGGGGTACGGGGACCGGCGATCGACGCCGCTGGAGGGCATCACCGTCGTCGACGGCGGCGGCAGCAGGGCGCAGCCGCCGGGGCTGGGGCCGGGGCCGGGGGAGGCTCCCGCCGCCGCCGGGAGGGTTCGCGCGCGGGCTCATGAAGCAGCCGTCGCGGCTGGCGTCGGGGGTGCGGCAGTTCGCGTCGCGGGTGTCGATGAAGGTGCCTGAGGGGGTGGCCGGGATGCGGCCGGGGAGGATGACGCGGATGCAGTCCAGCGCGCAGATGGGGCTCCGCGGCCTGCGCTTCCTCGACAAGACCTCCGGAGGCAAGGACGGCTGGAAGGCCGTCGAACGCCGCTTCGACGACATGACCAAGGGCAGCGGCGGGCGACTCCAGAAGGAGAGCTTCGGCAAGTGCATCGGTAAGTAGAGTTCTGGTGTACTAGTGCTCCTGTTCTATCCTATCGAGATTGCCTCTTCTGTCGGTTGGCCATATGCGTATGCTGCCTAAGTGCTTGGGTTGATCCAGACTGGAAATGAACCCCAAATAATCGATCGCTGAGATGCTGATAACAACGGCAAGACACGGACCTGACATGACAGCACAGCAATGGTTATATGTGCATCGGAATCTTATGCTTGCTTTAGGAATTCTTGTTTGTTTTCTTTTTCATTTTTGTGCTTCAAACAGTTCTTTCATGCTATCTTGAACTGTGCCTCTTTCCCCCAAAAGAGTTGGCAGGACAAGCTCACAAGCCTACCTAACTGAGATCCACCGTCATTCACTCTCCAAGGATCTTCCCAAATCATGCTAAAAAGAAGAGTCTTCCCAAATTTTAATGAATTTTCTCCAAAATGGTCCTTGAGCAGTAATCGATCAGCTCGAACAAACAAGATTCTGGCTAGTAACGCCATGGGCAACCACCATATAATTCCACCCCATGCTTTCGTCTGTCAGCAAGTTGAAGTAGGTGCAATAGTATCATTAAAATCATCTGCTGGCGAGCTTGTTTGTGTTGCTGGCGCCCGTGGTCAATGGATGATCCATGGTTGACAAACTGATTCTGTTCTCTAAGGCATGGGGGACTCCAAGGAGTTCGCCGGCGAACTGTTCGTCGCGCTGGCGCGGAGGCGGAACCTGGAGCCGGAGGACGGCATCACCAAGGAGCAGCTCAAGGAGTTCTGGGAGGAGATGACCGACCAGAACTTCGACTCACGGCTGCGCATTTTCTTTGACATGTAAAGGTTCACTGCACCCTCGTTCCCGCCCCAACGGCACGGCCAGTATATTGATGAAACGAATTCTCCTCTGCGTCTATCTCAGGTGCGACAAGAACGGCGATGGGATGCTCACGGAAGATGAGGTCAAAGAGGTGAGGAGGGCGAATTGGATGGTCAAATATTTAGGAGTAGATGAAAATATCAAATTATCCATGAATTAATTGATTTTTTATTTGTTCTCCCGGCAGGTTATTATACTGAGCGCGTCAGCGAACAAGCTGGCCAAATTGAAGGGTCACGCCGCGACCTACGCGTCCCTGATCATGGAAGAGCTTGACCCGGACGACCGCGGCTACATCGAGGTCGTGCTCGTGCAGAAACAACATTTGCTTTCTGTCCAACAGGGATGAATGGTTTGCGTTGCTTACAACCAACAGTGTGCTCCAAACAATGCAGATTTGGCAACTGGAGACTTTGCTCCGGGGCATGGTGAGCGCACAGGCACCCGAGAAGCTGAAGCGGACGCCGTCGAGCCTGGCGCGCACAATGATCCCGTCACGGTACCGGAGCCCGCTGAAGCGGCACTTGTCCAAGACGGTGGACTTCATCCACGAGAACTGGAAGCGGATATGGCTCGTGACACTGTGGCTGGTCGTCAACCTTGCCCTGTTCGTGTACAAGTTCGAGCAGTACAAGCGCCGAGCCGCGTTCCAGGTGATGGGCTACTGTGTCTGTGTTGCCAAGGGCGCCGCCGAAACCCTCAAACTCAACATGGCCCTCATCTTGCTGCCCGTCTGCCGGAATACGCTGACGACTCTCAGGTCCACCGCGCTCAGCAATGTCATACCCTTCGATGACAACATCAACTTCCACAAGATCATGGCACTGTCCATCGCGATCGCTACAGCGATCCACACGCTCGCACATGTGACCTGTGACTTCCCAAGACTGATCAGCTGCCCAACGGACAAATTCATGGCCACCTTGGGGTCCAACTTCCACTACAAGCAGCCGACTTACCCAGCTTTGCTGGAGAGCATACCCGGGGTCACCGGAATCCTCATGATCATCATAATGTCCTTCTCCTTCACGCTGGCAACACATTCCTTCAGGCGGAGTGTGGTGAAGCTGCCATCGCCGCTGCACCACCTTGCCGGTTTCAATGCCTTCTGGTACGCCCACCACCTGCTGGTCATTGCGTATATCCTGCTGGTGGTGCATTCCTACTTCATATTCCTCACCAGGGAGTGGTACAAAAAGACGGTAAGCCTCAGGCACCTTGCTTATTCATGAAACTCCCCCACCCCACCCCACCTCAGAGCAGTGAAATGACATGCCAATGATCTCAACTGTTCATGCAGACATGGATGTACCTGATTGTCCCTGTCCTCTTCTATGCCTGTGAAAGAATCATCAGGAAATTTCGTGAGAACAACTACCATGCGGCAATCGTGAGGGTGAGATATTGAACTATGATCTATTTGGATCAGTTAAGCTTTTTATAAGATGCAATAGCCAGAAGGAGGCTAACAGCTTTTTATAAGCGGGTTGGTTGAATAGTTCAAAAGGGCTATAAGCTATAACTTATTTTAGTCAATCCAAACAGGGTTTAATTTTTTTTGGTTCATTCTGACTGTTAATCATTAATCAAATGCTGACCGGTCCATTCTGACTCTATATGCAGGCAGCAATTTATCCTGGAAATGTGCTCTCTATTCACATGAAGAAGCCACAGGGTTTCAAGTACAAGAGTGGGATGTATCTTTTTGTAAAGTGCCCAGAAGTCTCACCTTTCGAATGGTATCATTTCATAAATTGTTGCATACATCTCCAAGAAGTAATTTGTCTGTGGTTCTTTGCTTACAGTTCTCTGATATTTGCAGGCACCCCTTCTCTATAACTTCAGCACCAGGCGATGACTACTTGAGTGTGCATATCCGCACGCTGGGTGACTGGACATCCGAACTTCGGATGCTTTTTGGGAAGGTTAGTTTGAGGCAGCACAACTGTAGAAGTTGGAAGAGTAGCGAGACTCCCTTTAAAAAAATTATAGCAGAATAATCAATAACGTGGACTATCAGAAATGAATAATGTAGATTGTTCTCGCAGGCTTGTGAGGCACAAGTTACTTCCAAGAAGGCTACCCTTACCAGACTTGAAACTACAGTTGTGGCAGACGCCCAGACAGAGGACACTAGGTGCTTAACTTTCTTTCTTTTTGCTTTTTTTTGCACAACCTATAGTTTGATTCATTTTTGAGAAGTTACTGCAACTTTAGAATTTATTGACCTGGTCACGTTTGCTGTTTTTCCTATAGGTTCCCCAAGGTCTATATAGACGGGCCATACGGTGCACCAGCACAAAATTACAGGAAATATGACATTCTTCTGCTTATTGGTCTCGGAATAGGAGCAACTCCTTTCATCAGCATACTGAAGGATATGTTGAACAACCTGAAATCCAACGAAGTAATTTTCCTTTTTGATGTTTTTTTCCAAACACTGTTAAGAAAACCAAGGATAGCTGATAACTGTACTTGGTTGATTAAACAGGAGGTGGAAAGCATCCACGGCTCTGAGATAGGCAGCTTCAAGAACAATGGTCCAGGAAGGGCTTACTTCTACTGGGTCACCAGAGAGCAAGGATCTTTCGAATGGTTCAAAGGAGTCATGAATGAGGTTGCTGGGAGCGATCACAGCGTACTGTCTCACTCTCATGTCTCTTAATTGCGTCTTCACATGCCATCCCTCTACCGTAGAACATAAACTAAGATGAAATCTGGCTTCTGCAGAATGTTATAGAGATGCACAATTACCTGACCAGCGTGTATGAAGAAGGCGATGCAAGGTCAGCTCTGATTGCTATGGTCCAGTCACTTCAGCATGCCAAAAACGGCGTGGACATCGTCTCCGGCAGCAAAGTATATGATAATTTCCTTTTTGCTCAGCTGTAAATTATTTTGTATGTGTTATTTGTTTTGTTTAACGTAGCTCTCTGTTGCAGATTCGAACACATTTTGCAAGACCAAACTGGAGAAAGGTATTCTCTGATTTGGCCAATGCACACAGGAACTCTCGCATAGGTGAGCTACTTGGTCAGTGAACATCGGGTGACATGAAAGTATTCATCTTTCATTACAGCAATTAATATTTTCTCTAAAAAATTCCAGGAGTTTTCTATTGTGGATCTCCAACGCTCACAAAACAACTAAAGGATCTTTCGAAAGAATTCAGCCAGACAACCACAACTAGGTTCCATTTCCACAAGGAGAACTTCTGAGCTAGACCACATATACTCGAAGCTTCTGATGGTTGAAAACATAATTGTATAGGAAAGAATACGATAGCATTGGCATAGCAGATTTAGTTTTACAAATTTTGATGTCCCCAGGGTTGTACAAAATATATATGTGTACAAAGCTAGATGTCACCATCATACATAGATTCTGAAATGCTTACAGATAACTATATTGGAGAAGTGAAAACTTTCTTCCTAGAATAACCGAGTTCCATACTGTGTGCTTTGAGCACGCAAATTTTCTCTTTTCAGTTTCTCTGCCCGAGCTGTCATTGCATTGCGAGTAAGAGTGCTGTTCAGTTTCCTAGAAGATTCTTGTGTATCATCTTGCACTGGCACAAGCGCAAGAGAATCTGCATTCCTGTTTTTCGGAGGCCTACCTCTTTTTTTAGGCTGAATATCAGCAGATAAAGATCTATCTTTTGGAGGCCTGCCTCTTTTTTTAGGCTGAATATCAGCAGATAAAGATCTATCTTGAATGGCAGTTACTAACTGGCCACCCATGTCATTGGCCGTAGAAGCTGGAAGCAAACCTGGCACATTATTTGATTGTTGCCCATGGCCTTCTACTACTATCGCCATCTGATTGTTTGCATCATTTCCCTGGGATATTGTAACTGTATGTGACGTTTTCTTTATACTGTCATCCATTATAGCATATATTTTCCTTGATCTACCCACCTTAGGTTTGCTGGAGTCAGAAACTGATCCCTTAAGTTTGCACTTGTCCATGACAAGTTTTTTAAGTGGAACAGTTATGTCCAATGGCAATAGAACTTCCTCAAGTTCACGCCATTCAAGATCTTCCTGGTCTCCGTCATCATAAATGATGTTGTACCAGTTGCTTTCACTGTCATACTTGGCCACTTTCCCAATGTAATGTGTGTTTCCAAAAAGCTTCTGCACTTTCCTCCCTTCTAACCATTCACCAAAACGAGGATCAACCTGAGGTTCTGTGTCAATTTTTACTAAAGATTGAGAACCAGCTGTGGAATCAGAGGGCAAATCTTGAATGCCATTGATAATGATGGCAGGTTCTCTATGAACTTTGATGTTAAATGTGGTTTCTGAATCCTGCTTGCCATCAGCCCCCTCCATAGTTTTCTATAAAAAAAAGGAAAAATCAGGAAACAAATTCATATGTGCAAGACTGCTAGCACTAAGAGTTCAATCAACTTCCACATAATCAAATCCAAATTTAGAACATAATAATGACTATTACATGAGCTTTTCTTTTGCTATTATAAGTTTCAAAATTAAACTCAATTGAGACTAGTAACAAAACATTCCAAGGAAAAGACCGTGAATAAGTGTCGGCTATTATTACTTTTTTCCCAGCACTGTTTAGGATAGAAGAAGGAAGAAAACTAATGTGCTTTAGTAACAAACTTAGTGATCTTTTGCATCTATTCGTCAATATACTCACCCCTCTTCTCAAATATATTCACATGAACATGAACAAACATTAGGGTTCAGACCAAAATTTTAAAAACTTATAAAATTGTTACTAACGTTAATCATTTTAGTTAATTGTATTAAAAATTCACAATATATTGCACAATTAAAAAAATCTCTAAACAACCGCTAAAGAATTACACAATCAATTAAGACCAAAATTATAAAAACTTCTAAAACTAGGTGAATACCCTTGGCGTTGCTTGGAGATTGCAAGTGAAATTATACTATTTATATGTACTAATACATGAATGAATAAATATCATAATACATGCTAGTTGATAATTTTAGCATTTTGGTGTAGATAACTAAATATATGTAACGTGAATAGCTTAAATGGTGACATAATTCTTTTAGCTTGTAGTATGTTGTATATAACATGTCTTGTACATGAAAGTGAACATTATGCAGCTGCTCCAAAGATATGAGAAGTTCCCTGCTGTTTTGTTCTTCTCAGTAAAGATCCAGAGAATTGTAATTATGTTATTATAATTTATATGCATCATCTCGATTTTGCAGTTAACAATCGTTGATTATGCTTATCTGCAAGTTGCAGTTATGGAAGCCGTCTTTGCTGTCAGTTTACTATTAGTACTGGACACCGCAATGTGTACTCCTAATTTTGGGTTCATATATGTAGAATCTCGTTGGGAATTGGGATATCAAGCACTAATCAAAGCCATATTGCGATATTAGTGATCAAACTAATGCCAACTGAAATAAGTAAAGTTCGATGCAATCAGATCAATATGGCATAACCGTATAAGAAAATTATGATGTAGACAATTCTTTAGAAAAAATGGCAATTGTACCACACCACAATAGAAGCACCAGTGTTCAAAAGTACACCTTCACAGTAGAAACATCAGTGTTCAAAATCTGTTTGTCAGTTACACAGTTCATCAGTTTCATTCTGCATCTAATCTTGTATGAAAGGCATCTCATCCTTATTATTTACCAAAACTGAACTCTACACGGAGTTGCATATATCAGCATATGCCTTGCTACCTACAGGCATCATCAGCTCTCCGTTGCCCAATACTCTATCTCCCTGATTCATACCTGAAACGGCGGCCTCGTAGATCTTGGCCAAGTTTGGGACTTTGACCAGAAACGGCCTGATGAACTTGGCCACGAAATCCTCTTCGGTGATGGCCGCGCCACAGCCGTCGCCCCTGCAGCACCTTCGTCACCTGGAACCGCGGCACGAGCCGCCCTCCAAGTCGTACCTCAGCAGCGCCGGGGAAGGCTGGCGATGTGCTCAGCGTCCATCCCGACCCTCCGTGGTTAGGAACTCCCAGTTCCTCCGGATCCGCTCCGCGGCGGAGGCCGTCATCAGCGTCGGCATCTTGGCAGCCACCGTCTTCACCGCGCCTCCGTCCACCCGGAAGCCGTCGAAGAACGCGGGCGTATCCTCCTGCCGCGACGGCTCAGCCGAGGCGTCCGCCCAGCGCGGACTCGGCGCGCGCGGCCATGGACCCCAGGCCGAGTGCAGCGGCGGCCGGCGGCGGCCGAGCCTGCGGCGGCACACCGCTGCGCTGCTCCCCTATTCCACGAGCCGACGCGCCGTGTCCGAGGTGGCGGTGCCCGCGCGACGGCCTCCATGGGCGTCCTCCACAGCGCACGCCATGTCTCCGCCTCCAAACGGCCTGGCAGCGCGGCGTGGATGCGTGGGGGGTGGCGTTACGCTGGGGGAGGTCGCGGCGCGACGGGGATCTCGCGGCCGGCGGGGGAGGTCGGATGCGGCAGGATGCGGGCAGCGGGGCGGTCCGATGCGGGAGCATGCGAGCGGGCGGGAAAGGAGCGGGCAAGCCTGCGGCTGGCGCCGCGTGGGCGTGCCTTTTATGGATGCGGGAGGCGAGGGGCGGCGGCGGCGGCGGCGGTGGGGGAGGCGAGATGCATGTGGACGACGGCGGCGTTGCGGGAGGAAACGAAAAGTCCGTGAGGGAACGAAGAGGCCTGGGTGGGGAGTACACGTTGATTCAGTTACTAATCACGGCAGCCAATCAGGAGGCTGAGAACTCCCAAATAAACCCCTAGTGGGGGATAGACTTATTGGAGTTTTAGATGTAACTAACATTAGTTCATTTCAGCTTATCGTAGTAGAGATTTACAACATATTGCACAATTAAAAAAATCTCTAAGCAACCACTAAAGAATGAGAAATTAACTATTATAGGACTCCTAACATTAGTGTTTCTCTGTAATAGGGCTCCAAACATGTGTTTCACTATAATAGGACTTCAAACATTGTGTTTCTCTATAAATGGGCTATTATAGGACTCCAAACGTTAGAGAGAAGCAAACATTTAGAGTCC
Source organism: Hyparrhenia diplandra (assembly GCA_015847255.1). NCBI lineage: Eukaryota > Viridiplantae > Streptophyta > Magnoliopsida > Poales > Poaceae > Hyparrhenia > Hyparrhenia diplandra. Next base: position 125,543 of record JADLZK010001735.1, read on the forward strand.
TATAGCAAACCATTAGAGAGAAGTAAATGTTTGGAGTCCTATTTTAGCGAAACACATGTTTGGAGTCCTATTATAGAGAAGAAACACAATGCTTAGAGTCCTACAATAGCCAGTTTCTCCTAAAAAATTATACAATCAATTCGAGTTAAAACCCTAGGTCAAATTAACAAGCACAGAGTCATACAGAACTAAGTGAGATCCTAACACTAATTACACGGATACGGATACGTGTATCGGTATCGGTATCGGATACAGATACGCCAATTTCAAAAAAAAAAAAAAAAAAAAACGATACGCGGATACGTTTAATATATTTTTTAAAAAATAAAATAAATGCAGGACAACGGGTCTAAAGGTCTCAAATCTATACTAAGTCTTAAGCGTGCTATTGTTACAACACAACAGGTTTGAAGGTCTCAAATACATAGATATAGTCATATAGTAGTCTCAAATTTAGGAAAGTAGGAAATAAAAAGGCATTTAGGCTTGCAATTCATCCACCAGCAAGCCACCAACCAGCAAGAACCTAATTGAGGGAACTGGGAAGCAAAGAATGGAGACAGGGATTCAACTAACCGGAGCTCTATCCAGGGAGTGACGAGCACTCAAGCAGGGACGGACGGCGGGCGGCGAGCAGGGACGGCCGGACGGGCTGACGACGAGCAGGGGCGGACGTTGACGAGCGCGAAGCCAGGGACGGGCGAGTGACGAGCAGGGACGACCGGATCCGGACTGATGCTCGTCGCCAGCGAGCGGAGGCTCCACGCCGGTGGCCGACGGGCGGCGAGCTGCGGCCGCGCGCGCGCGCGGGCGGGCGGCGTCGCGGCGCGTGCTCCGGGGACGGGTCCGACGGATGAGGCTAGGGCGACTGGGAACAGAGGATATTGACGTGTTTGTTGGGCTGTTGTTGGGCTGGGCCGTATCCTTTGTTGCAGATACGTGTATCCCCAGCTGATACGTATCAGAAAATCCGTATCTGAATTTTTTAAAAATAATAATAAAAACCGATACTCCGCGGATACATATCGAACGTGTATCGGTGACGTATCCATATCCGACGCGTATTGGACACGCGATACGCGTGTTCCGTGAAGTATCCGTGTTTTGTAGGCTAACAGAATACCAACAAGTTCAAGCCACAAACAAAACTAATAATGTGAGATCCAGCACCAGTTGAAATAAATCGAGAAAAAAAAAGAGGATTAATCTGACCTTGTGAATAAATAAAAAATTAACCTCACCTTGCGAACAGCGGTGGTGACTAGTAGATCGGGAAAGAGTGTGGCAGAAGATAGTAACAACAAGCGTGGTGCAGGGCGGCGGCGGTGTGCTGCACGCGAGGAGGTGACGGGGCGGGTGCCGTCGTCGACGGGAAGGCACGCGCGGAGGCGCGCGGGAGCGGCGGTGTATATACTAAAACTAAAACGGAGACGCTTTGCCTGTATATACTAAAACTAAAACGGAGCTAGGTGGCGTGTTCATCAACACAGAATCTCCGACCTAATCCATCTCTGGGTTAGGCGTGTTCATACACAGAGAGTTTCCGACCTTAAACTGTGTAGTATTCCATATGTCAACCAGAGTTTGCTTAGTACTCAGTATGTCTACCAGAGTTTGCTTAGTACTCCGTATGTGTTTGGTTCCCAGACTACGTGAGCTAGACCGAATCCTGTCCACTAGTATTTTGGTTTAGGTTGATCCCATTACTTGTCTGGTTATTGGTTAGGGTTATCTCTCCTTTTTTTTGGAAATGTGGGTTGAGGGCCCTGACACACGGAGCCCACCCAGTTGGACCCAAATGTTTTCACATCAATTTGTCTATCTAATTAGTCTAAGCTCAGCTCGCATGAGGTCTAACCAATTTGACTAAACTCAATTCATTGCTTATGCTAAAAAAAACTCAATTCATTGTTGTTGTTGAAAAAAAGAAGTCAAATTTAGGTCCTTCAACTTTCGTAAAAGCCTATTTTTATTATTGATGAAATGGTTGAGCCTTACCTAAAATGTTGAGGCTCTACCAAAGAGAGTGACCCCAAGGATGATCCCAAGGGGGATAAGGGAAAAAAAAAGACAATGAAAATGGTGCAAGTTTAGGGGAAAACATGGACATTGATGGAAACTTAGGTGGTGCTCCACCGAGTGGTAGCGATGGGGAGAGGGCACCTGCACAGCAGCCAGGTGCGACACTACCACAGGTGGTGGAACAGTCCAAGCCCCCCCAGATTAATGCTAAGCCGACAGCAGTGGTATCCCAGTCGAGCGCTGGGGCGTGGAAAGCTACTGTGTTGCCCCAACAAGCTGATTCTGGGAATGTCAGTAAGAAGCTTGCTACCGAGACAGTCTCTCCGTTGAGGTCCAGCAAGAGAAGCGCCGCTACTGCGGATCAGGATTCAGTGGAGAAGGCGGCCAAGCTTAAGGCAAAGAAGAACTTAGAGCTGGTCGATGAGAAAGGTACATCTCAAAACTCTCCTTCTTTTTTTAATAGAGATAATTTATCTTTGATGGATTCGGTAAATGCTCTAGGTGTGGTGTTAGGGAAAAATGATAAAGATTGTCTTAGTTCCATTAAACTTTTGAAGGATTTAGAATATGACAGAATGCTAAATTGTGCTAATTTAAATAATGAAAATTCGGTTTTGAACTTGGATGGGGCAACCGAGTGTTCTAATGAGGATGGTGTAGACCTAGAAATTTTAAATGCTATATGTTCAGAAGCAATGGAGGGACTCGGTGATGGGGGTTGTGATCCTTTGATTTTACAAACCCCTATATCATCATCAAATAAAAAGAGACGAGCCAAAGTCAATAAAAAAATAAAAATAAAAGTTGTTAAAAATGAAAGGCATTTTCTGGAATTGTAATGGTTTCGCGGATACTAAAAAATATAGGTTTCTATCGGATCTAACAAAAGAGAAAGACCTAGATTTTATTGCCTTATCGTAAAACAGGTAGAGCTAGCTTTCCACAAAGAACTCTTAATACCATCTGTCTTTGGTAGAGATTTTATTTGGCATTGCATGGCTCCACGAGGTAGATCTGGTGGCATGATCCTAGGTGTTCATTTACAAACTTTTGATGTCGGTCAAATTGAGGAGGGCGAATTTTATATCAGTTTCAAGTTACGCCATAAGGAATGTGATTTCAAATTTAAATTATTATCGGTTTACGGCCCGGCTCAAGTAGATAAAAAATCTCATTTTTTGTCGAATCGGTGCGAGAAAGTATGTTCTAAAGAAACCATACCTGTTATTATAGGTGGGGACTTCAATATTATTCGCAGCCAGACGAGAAGAATAATGATAATTTTAATGATAGATGTCCGTTCATGTTTAATGCTGTAATTGATACTCTAAACCTCAGGGAAATAGACTTGTCTGGCAGAAATTTTACTTGGGCTAATAACTTACCAAACCAAACGTTCGAAAAGTTAGACAAAGTTTTAACCTGCACAAATTTTGAGTCTCAATATCCTAATACTACAGTACATTCTCTATCCAGAGAAATTTCTGACCATACCCCACTACTACTGTCTACTAATAGTACGTCTACATCTTATCAACCTCAATTCAAATTTGAATTACGTTGGTTGTTAAGGGACGGAATTTGTGAGATGGTGTCACAGGTATGGCAGAATGTGGTAGTTACAAGATCACCCATTGAGCGTTGGCATGCCAAAATAAGAAAACTTCGTCAACACTCAAGAGGTTGGGCTAAGCATGTTAGTGGGATATACAAAAAAGAAAAAGCAAAGCTTCTAAATAAATTGGATGAGCTAGACAAAAAAGCCGAACTTAGTTTGCTAAGTGACTCTGAGAAAGATCTAAAACATGTTCTGAGTGAAAGGCTAGCTGAACTTCTTAGAGAAGAAGAGCTAAAGTGGTACCAAAGGGCTAAGGTGAAACACCTTTTAGAAGGTGATGCTAATACTAAGTATTACCACCTTGTAGCCAATGGTAGGCACAGGAAAACTCGCATCTTTCAACTTGAGGATGGGAATAATATTATAAGCGGTGATGCTCAACTTAAACAAAGATATCACTAGTTTATAAAAATATTTTTGGTCCCTCCGAAGAGTCGCTAATTTCCTTAGACGAATCTCAAAGGACTGATATCCCTCAAGTTTTGGATGAAGAGAATGAGTTCCTGGTTGAACCATTTTCTCAAGAGGAGGTTAGAGAAGCAATTTTTCAAATGGAACATAATAAAGCACTGGTCGAGATGGGTTCCCTCGAGTTTTATCAAGTTTTTTTTTGGGACTTAATTAAGGAAGATTTGATGGCATTGTTCGATGATTTCCATCAAGGAACCTTGCATCTTAATCGCCTTAATTTTGGTAATATCATTTTGTTGCCTAAAAAGAAGGATGCGAAAGTGGTTCAACAATACAGACCTATCGTTTTGTTGAACGTATCTTTCAAAATCTTCACTAAAGTGGCAACAAATCGCTTATCTACCATCGCCCAAAAATTGATAAGACCAACCAAAACTGCCTTCCTACCCGCGCGAAATATCATGGAGGGAGCTGTCATCTTACATGAGACAATTCATGAATTGCACACCAAAAAACAAGATGGTGTAATTTTTTTAAAATTGATTTTGAAAAGGCCTATGATAAGGTTAACTGGAAATTCTTACGGCAAACATTAAGAATGAAAGGGTTTTCTCGAAATGGTGTGAATGGATAAAAAAAATTCACACAAGGTGGGAATATAAATATTAAGATCAATGATCAACTTGGCCAATACTTCCAAACTAAAAAAGGCTTGAGACATGGTGACCCCATGTCTCCTATACCATTTAATATAGTTGTGGACATGTTGGCTATACTAATTGCTAGAGCAAAGGATGCTGGTCAAGTAGAAGGGGTCATTCCACACTTGATCCAAGATGGATTGTCCATCCTTCAATATGCGGATGATACGGTGATTTTTTTAAGCCATGATGTTGGAAAAGCAGTTAATATGAAATTATTATTAAGCACCTTTGAACAACTATCTGGCTTAAAAATTAACTTCCATAAAAGTGAGATTTTTTATTTTGGTCAAGCTAAGAATCATGAGCAGTTTTATTCACAACTGTTTGGGTGTGCCATTGGTAAGTACCCATTTAGATATCTAGGTCTCCCAATGCACTTGAGAAAATTATCTAATAAAATTTGGAAATTTATAGAAGAAAGAATAGAGAAAAGGCTTAGTATTTGGAAAGGTAAATTACTCACAGTAGGTGGACGACTAGTCCTTATAAACTCGGTGCTCTCCAGCTTACCGATGTTTTTGATGTCTTTTTTTGAAGTGCCGAAAGGAGTCCTAGATAAAATTGAGTGCTTTAGGTCTCGTTTCTTTTGGCAGAACGACCAACACAAAAGAAAGTATAGATTAGTCAAATGGGATGTTATAAGACAACCTAAAGATCAAGGTGGGCTAGGTATACATAATTTGGAAATTCAAAACAGGTGTTTGCTTAGTAAATGGCTATTCAAATTCTTGAGCGAAGAAGGAATTTGGCAAGAACTACTAAGGAACAAGTATATTAAAAACAAGACTTTAGGCGGTTGTGAGAAGAAACCAACAGATTCACATTTTTGGAGAAGTTTGATGAAAGTTAAAGATTCTTTTTTTTTAAGTTAGGTCATTTTATTGTCAATGATGGGACACAAACACGCTTACGGATTGATACTTGGCTAGGGAATAAACCCCTCAAAGATAAGTTTTCAGGCTTGTTTAATATTGTAAGAAGGAAGCAAGATACGATAGCTAATATTCTAAGTTCTCCCGTACTAAATATTTCTTTTAGGAGAAATCTAGTGGGAGCAAATTTATCAAATTGGCTCCGTATTGTGTCATCCTTACAACAAGTTAACTTAAGTCGGGGAAAGAGATATTTTTGTTTGGGATCCGAAGGCATCGAGAACGTTCTGATCCGATCCATGTATGCCGCTTTAATTAACAATGGGGTGAGAGTGTCACAAGATATTTGGAAGACAAAAATACCAATGAAAATAAAAGTTTTTATGTGGTATATTAAAAAGGTGTTGTTCTAACCAAAGATAATTTGGCAAGAAAAAATTGGAATGGGGATAAACAGTGCTCGTTCTGTCATCTCCCAGAAACAATTCAACACCTCTTTTTTGATTGTTTCTACGCTAAATTTTTGTGGCGCTCTGTTCATATACTTTTTGGTTTAACCCCGCCTTCAAGTACACATAATTTATTCTATAATTGGTCTAAAATGGGGAGCAAAAAGTATAATTTATTGTTATTAATTAAATGGCATACGCTCTTATATGGACAATCGGCTAACAAGGAATGAAGTTGTTTTTGACAAATGCAAACCAAAATCTCTTTTTGCGGGTACTATTCGAGGAACTCATTGGCTACGTCGGTAGGCAAGCTTGCAGCCGGAATGAAGATCTTCAAGATCAACTAATCGCTTAAAGACGTCACCTTGAAGTGTCGGCGTTAGAATTCTTCGGGTCAGTGGTTGGTCGTCACATAGACACGTTGGTTATGTTTAGCCAAAAACATTTATTTGCTTGTTTAGTCGGTTTTGAGTGTGGCTGGAGGTTGTTCCCAAAGCAAAACTTTATTTAGTTTCGAACTCGTAATAAGTGGTGCGATTCTATCTACGGATAGATGAAGCCGGATTTATTATCCTTTATCTAAAAAACCTAAAATGTTGAGGCCTTGAGGGGACAAAACGAGCAAAGCTAAGGCCCAATCAAGATTCTAGTACAAGAGTCAACAGGTGTTAATTAACATGCTGTCCTGATAGGGAGGTGAGTGCGCCGTCCTTTTCTTTTGTTGATGGAGAAGCAACTCTAGATTTGCTGGTAGATTAGAGAGTGGATCCGGCTCAATTCTTCCCTGACGACTTTATTGTTCGTCATCAAGGCTAGATCCAGAGGCGGCGAAGCCTGAGTGCGTCCCCGGATAATGTTCGTTCAGTGAAGGCTTCATCCCGTCGACGAAGGCGGGTGTGTTCTGCGGCTCCTGTCAAAGCTTGATGGGCAAAGAGGCTCTTCCAGCTCATGGGAAGGCGGCTCTGGAGAGCGTCGTTGGTGACCGACAGGGAGATATTATAACCCAAGAATCCAAGGACTTGTTTATAATTTCTATATTTTTAAGGGTCCCTTTTGTAAATGTTTTGGTGGACAATTCTACCTAGAATGTACATGTGTGGTCCCCGTATCTGTATGGTATCCTTAAATCATGTATGTTTGATAAAAAAAGATTCAAAAAAGTTGTGAGCTGATTTAAATCGCTAAATAAATTTTTTAAAAAGCCGGTGCAAAAACATTTCGACTGAAATTATGTTATATAAATATTGGCTATTTTATTATATTTATTTTTATTTTATTTTTTTTGCAACGGAGGGAAGTACATGTTGGTCCCCCAGTATCAAAATGGCTGTACCTTAAATCATTTGTTTGATGAAAAAAAAAGATTCAAAATCGATGGCCTGGTACACAATTTGCGACGTTATTGTCTGTCTATTCAACAGCCGGTGCAAAAACATTGCGACTGAAAAGTTATATGGGCTCGTTGTCATTGGCTACTTTTATATTAGTTTATTTTATTTTATTTGTTGCAACGGAGGGGAAGGGAAGTTTCTCCCAACCATGTCTTAAAATATAAAAACCCACCACTATTTTTTTGTGGCCTCGTTTAGTTGTTACAAAAATTTCGATGGCCTGGTACACAGTATTTGCAGTTTTTTTGTTTGTCTGTCTATTGTCCACCAGCCCCGTAAAAAATTCAAAAGAGGGTAAGTATTAGCGTGGTAAGGCCCATAATGGGTTATTTTTTTTTGGGCTGCATTTTATCAATCCGACACTTTTTTGGTGTACAACTCTGAAGTACCAAGATGTCTTAAAATATAAAAACCTCAAGAGTATTTAAACAAGGCCTTAGTTTATTTACTAAACTAATAGATCTTTTTTTTACCGAAGTAGCGAGATCTCTACCTATTTTTTTGTATTTTATTTTAGACATGTTTAATTCACTCTCACTGGGAGTCGAAATCAGGCCTATTTGATGCGACTCATGTTAACTATTAGGTCAGAGGTCCTTTCGACTAAACTAATAGATCTATCATGTTAACAAAAGAAATAGTAATATTAAATTTTCTTAAAATGGCTTTGCATAAACCAACCATTTTTTCAATAGTTTCCTTGTCTCTTATCACTTTCTCATTTGGACCCTTTATTTTCTTAATTACTCATGCACTCAATTTACTTCGATCTCTCAAGGAAAAATGACGGACGTTGAGCGGATACAGAATTCCTCTTGACTAGGAAAGCTTACGAGTTTTTCTGTTTTTGAAATAAGGAAACCTAACCAGTTGGAAGTGATATTTGACCTTTTTTTTTTTTTATCAAGCAGCGCTATTTACCTTTTTTTTTTTTTGCTAAAAATAAAAATAGGGAGTTGTTTTTTGTAGTACTCGTGGTCGTGGAGATTCTCTAAATACTCCCTCCGTCTCATTGAGTTTGTCACCCCGGATTCCGTGTCATCTTGTTCGATGATTCATCTTATCCAATTTTTTTGTACAAATATAATTTATTTTGTTATGGCTTATTTTATCAATAAAGATACTTAAATATTGATTAATTTATTTTGTTATTTACATAAATATTTTGAATAAGACAGGATGGTTAAACATGAAGTTCAAAAGTCAAAAACGTCAAACTCTATGGGGACGGAGGGAGTATCAAAAATGCCAAACTCTATAGGAGTGAGGGAGTACTTGAAAGCATAGGTACTCTACTTGGTAGACTGGTACGGTGGTACCTATGGTCCTGACTCCTGACTTGATTTTTTTTTTTCCTCAAATCACAATACAATACAAACACTCATTTATACTTAGTCCATGAATCACATAGACATCCAAACTCTATGAGTACCTCTAAAGAAGTGAGATTGAACTAATATATCATGAAATTGACGAAGTTACCGCAGACACCGTCGTTGTCTACCATTCAAAGAAGAACGTCATTAAATCATGAAATATATCCCAAAAAAATATGATCACTATTGTTTGAGAACAGTACCAAAGACTTTTTAAATGCATATATATGGTGGTTGTGATAAATATTTTCACATGAGAGCATAGTAGGCAACGAATTATATGACCTAATCTGCAAAGATTATTTGATAATCACAACAGAAATTATTATATTTAAACTCTAATTGCGGGTAGGTGTGCATTGTTCAAAAATGTCTAATCTGATAGCCTAGAATTACTAACATATATATATTGTGAACTACACTAAGCAAGTGGCAAGGTGCCACTGGCTAAGTGGCTAGCTACATTTTACTGGGAACATTTCGTTAACATTTTTAAGAGAATATTACGCGTAGTAGCAGTTGGTCATGCAGCGTCAGTAAATATATATTGTTCCGACATTGCTCTGATTCCACCTTTTTACAATGACCTTCCCCTTTCTATGGAATTGCTGTAAAACTTTTTGACCTTATTCTTGCATTCAGGGTCCTTAATTTCGAATCTGTCATTAGATTAATGTTACTTTCCCATTCAGGATCCCTTTGAGTGCTCAAAGATCACATCTTTTTGGTTTTGCTCTACCCCCGTGTAAGAGCTTGCTAATTGGGTAAAGGGTTGCGGTGGGCTACTACCCTACATTTCTTACTAGGGTCAACAATAGCATCCAAGTGTGCACTTTCTGATGTTCATGCCATGTGTTCTGTTTATGATTGATTTATCCACGAAAGCAAGGCCATCATTTGATTCTTGGGCCTTCACTTCTTGTATAAGTAATTCAAATAATATACATATAATGCAACACCTCACATGATTCCCTTTTGCTTCCTCCTCCACTGGAGAAAGTGGTAGGATTGGTGCTCCTAATTCTAAATGTTTTAGTTAATTGTAAACTATTTTTTTGCGCGCTACTGATCATTATAAAATTAATATGTGTTGCACTAACACAATTGCATGTCACATTCTGTCCCCAGTTCTTATCATCATGGAGCTATATAAGGGCTACTAGTCTATCTGAAAGATTAGCGCGTTATTAGCCAACATCAACTGTCGCGCGGCGTTGCCTGAAAAAAGGCTCAGGATAGCAGCTGCAGAAGGCGGCATTCTACCTATAATTCTGCCGTAGATTAGTAGCATTTTCAGCTTGAGCATTTACAAAAAGCTGATGAACTGGAGCATCAAAACGAGAATTCAAGAACGAAGCAGTACTGATTGCACGCAACCGAAATCATAGCTGGTTAACAAAGATTATCTGCGCAAAGTACCCCTGTTACCGGCCGACAAAGAATCGGCAGCCACACTAGCTCCCCGCCTCTAGGGAGATTATGAAGGAAAGGAATAGAGCTGAGATAGCCTTGGCCAAAGCTAGAAATTCCAAAGAGGCAGCAGAGGGACAAAGAATGAAAGATGCAGTCCGCTGCAATGCTTCCTCTAAAATACTGACCAGAGTGGCCGAGTGGGGGAATTAGTGCGCCCTTAATCATAGGGTTCTCTTCGTCCTAGCTCAATTCTAACCCCTTTTGCCAATTCCTACCCTACGCGTCGATGACTTGAAAAAACATCTCCCCTTGGAAACTTACTTGCCAGCCGAAAGAAACTGGCCGGTAATGGCCTTCATGTGATGTGCTAGAGTTTCAGAGTGTCTTATGCTAGAAAAAAGGTTCAGTAGGTGAATTATAGCAGTAGGGAGACAGTCGACAGACCTCTCCTTGCAAGTGCAAAGACGCATCAGTCACTCTCATGATGTAATTATCCTAGCAACTGATCACATGAACCCCACTGTCACACATGCAAAAGCATGTCAATCATGGACATGTTAACTGCACCAAGAGTTTGAATTGAGTTCCTGCATGTTAATGCTGAATCTCGTCATCGTCACATGCCGTATATATGCCGATGCGGGTGAGTTTAGCTTATTTTACCTTACCTTTTTGACTGACAGTAAGGGTCGAAATTAACCTCCTCCTTTGAGCTTTGACCGTCAGAAAATGACAGTTTTGTCGTCATTGGACATGCAACTGGGAGAGCTAGCCTAGATCGAGGCAGTTTAGCTATAACCTTCTGCTAAGTGCAAGAGCCATTAACATAATTGGCCTCTTTAGTCTGTCCGCTGCATCTTGTATTGCATCAGCACCTCTCTCCCTTGAAAGCATGCATGGAGAGGCTTCTCAGTTGCTCTTCTGAACCCTAATCATTGTGAGACGCAAAAACACACTTGCTTGTAGAATTGTAGTTCTTATTCTCGTTTGACTCATCTTTACGGTATCCTGTCCTTGCTCGGTGTACTGGATGGATGATCGTGCCCGTTGCAATCACCCAAAAGTTTTTTCCCCCCATTTCTTCTATCTCTTGATAGTTGGATGGATGATTCCCAAGATCACGCTTGGGAAAAATATACTCAGATATCGGCAAGGATTGGAACTGAATTCTTTCGCTCTCCGGTTGGGTGCCTGCAATTGCCTTCCTCTTCTTCGCTGCCTGAATGTCCCTTTACATTTCTTTGTCCTGCTACATCTGGAGGCGCAATTGATAGCTGCTTTAAGTTATTCCCTGACGATAAAATTTTTTGCGTGATGCCTTCGGGTGGTCAAAAGATGGTGATACTGCTACTACTAATAGGGATTAATTGCATTTTCAGCTCTCGCAAGGAATCCAATTTTTCCTTGCGGAGTAATCTGTTTGTGATAACTTTCACGCTTTCAGCTTATCTTGACTGAAAAATCTGAGACGGATTTCTTTTCCTTTCTTTTTTTTTTTTTTCTATTTATGTATGCTTCCTTATACGATACCATATAGGGACATATAGGAAAGAATAAAAATGCTAAAATCAGGGGAGTCATGCTCAAGCAAGCAAGGGGTATTTCCGTACTCTGAAGACTGTATTTCAACCGGTAAGGCATGCTAGTACTGCCGACAAGGCCAAAAAATTATAATTGCCGTTTTCAAATTTTCCCAAGAAACTAAGAGACTGTTTAAAGAAAAGGAAAATAATACACCATTGAATTTATAAAGATCTAAAACATTAAGTTAAAACAAAGAGTTCATGTATCATACGATCAATAAATAATAAATTAAGAAAAAAAAAATGTAATTTGAGTTTCATTCGAGTTGAGAAAAACGGAAATTAGAAGGGAAACCACATTCAATCTTATGAACGAAGCTATCCAAGCCAAGCATATTGATATTTTGGCATATACACATACAAAAAAGACATAAAAGCATTTTGGATCCCCACACCACTTCTTACCAATCTTGCTTTACACCTCACCACTTAGCATATCTCTCATTGTACATCGATGAAGGGGAAGCAACCAAACAAAACTTGTTAACAATCGTGGCTTGGTGTGCTTTCATAGGCCTGGGCATTTGGGTTACCCGAATTTATCGAGTCAGATAGTTCCAGTAATTGGGTATCTAGCTACCACGTGTGATGCATTAAGAGAAGTAGAAATAAAACGCACTACTCGGTTGGGCTAATAGTGAGCTGCCATAAGTCACACGGGTTGAACACTACAATGGTTACCGGCTTAAACGGTGGAGTTTAGTGGTGTACTAAGGAATGAGAAACTAATATGCGACTAAACGCGACCTGCCCACCTAATCTGTCCTCGTGAAATCCATCGAGCCCTGCCAAAGTCCTTGTCCAGCAAGCACCGCACCAGGGCATAATGCATTCAACGCATCCCGCTTCGCAGACTGGTGGCGAAAGTTTCATAGAACTTGATGGCAATAGTGGGGTTCGGCGTATTAGAATCCCGATTTAACGCACGATTTCGAAAAAAAGTAATTAGGTAATTAAAAATTAGGGTACTAAAAACTGGCACCCGATATTAGCTCTGAAAAATAGTACTCGGGTACCGATGTACCCAAATTCACCAAAAATCAACAAACACATAATTTCAAAAACAATTTGCACATAATTTTAGTAGCAATTTGCATAATTTTAGCATCAATTTGCGCAAAATAATATATGACATATAGTTGTTCAAACATAGAGAATCGTATACTGATGATAAAATGATAAGTTCAACTTACAACGAAGTTAAAACAAAGAATATGCAATCTTCGTGTAGTTCGTGTACCGGAGGATATTACTCGAAGGTCATTTCGCGCGTTCTCACAAGTCAGATGGCACACCGTTAATACGCAAATTATTGATCCAACCCAACATATATATGCAGATGCTGACACGACCCGTACCCAACAGCTACTGACCGATTTACCAATAAACCCGCGGTGAGGGGACTCGAGTTAGCTGCCGGTCACGTGTGGTGTGCCAGTGGGATCATCGAACATCCCCGAGACGAGACGGCCCGGCCGGGAAGGTTGGTTGCGCATCACGGACGCCTCGCCCGCGTTCACGACGCCGCGACAGTGATCTCCACCGCGTTCCTCCACCCCCACACGGCCGGCCTCCTTTGACTCACCGCGCCTCCATTGCATTTTTGCACTGCAATTGCAATGCCATCTGCCATCCAATCCATCCATCTCCGGCAACACCAGGAGAAGTCGTAGCCCCCACGGGTGTGGTGTGGTGTGGTTAGGGGAGGTAGGCCAGACAAGTGAGCAAACTGCCATGACATGACTTGTCATATATCCTGTCACACTGACGGATCATATGACACGCTCCATTTTCAAGTGCGGTGCCAGCAGACAGGCACAACGAAAACTACGACGACCTAGCTGCTTTTTCCAAGTCACACGGATCTCACGGAGCACAAGCTGTTTTCAGTGTCACATGATATTTAGACGAGACGGGAAGATGTTTTGAACCTCTTTTTCGTTGTTGCTTCATGATGTTTCTGGCTAAAAAGTTTACAAGGCATGCAATCAATCATACACAAGGGAACAAGGTCAACGACGCCGACCAGACCTCTTCACCACACCGTACTGCGCCGCGCACCGGCCGGCCCCCCGATCGATCGAGCGGAGCGGATCCTCAGTGCTCGCGCGTGCACCGGACCCCACCGGCCACCAACGCCACGTCGCGTTCGTCCCATCCCATCCCCTGGTGCCTCCAGGCGATCGCTCGATCGCCCTACGACGAGGCCAGGTTCACCGACAGCATGTCGCCGAGGGTCGCCCAGAGCTCGTCCTCGTCGTCGAAGCCGACGACCTGCCGCTGCTGCCGATGCGCCTCGTCGTCGGCCGCGGCGGCCACGGCACCGGGCGCCCGCCACCACCACTCGCCATTGTCGCTGGCACCGCTGAATGCTGAGATGGCGCCGTTGCCGGCGCCGGCGCCGGCGCCGTTCAGCTTACTGGTGTACTGGCCGTCGTAGCAGCTGCCCGCGCTGTAGGTGTTGCCGTTGCTGCTCAGCTCGTTGTGGCTGCAGCCGTACTCGTAGCTGTTGTCGGACGCCTCGCGCTCGTCGGCCTCCGCGTCGTTCTCTCCGTTCCTCGCGAACCTGCCCTTCACCCGTGGGCGGCTGTCCGCCAGCGTCTTCCTGCAGGCGTACTGCATGCGGCGACCAGCAACGCGTGATCAGACGTTAGCTGGCTGACACGAATGGATGTTTGTAGGGGAGGGAGATGCGAGCAATTACGTACGGTGATCTTCTTGTTGAAGTTCCTCTGGTGCCGTTTGACACGGTAGCGCTCGATCCGCTCTTTCCTCTCCTCGGCGCTGTACCGGCCGACCTTCTGTGAGAACGGCCCGCCTCCCTCTTGGCCGCAGACGTCGCCCGACGGCACCGGGTGCGGCGGCGATGATCCGTTCATCCCCTGTTCATTGGCATCACGTCAGCAGAGTTTCAGTTTTTCTATTTTATTTTGTTGCCTCGGATGCAGCTGTGAAGTAATTGTACCTGGAGATCGCCGGTGCTGAAGACGCGGCGGACGGGGCACGACGAGGTGAACTCGAAGAGTTCGCCGGAGGAGGAGGACGGGGGGGAGGACGAGAGCGGCGGCAGCGTCGTCGTGAGCTGGTGCGTGGACGGCGAAGACGGCGAGTAGAAGCCGCTGCCGGTGCCACCGACGCCGCCGAGTGACACGTCGGCCAGCTGGAGGTGCATCGGGAGCGAGTGCGAGCTGATGCTCCTCTGGATGCTGTTATAGTTGTAGTACGACGACGGGAGCGAGGAGGAGTAGCAGGACGACGGCGGCGACGAGAAGGCGCCAACATTGCCGCCACCGTCGAGGTACCCGCCGGCCCGGGGGATCTGCGCCGGGACGGTGACGGACAGCGCACCGGCGGCGGAGAAGCTCGCGGCGTGGTGGTGCATGAGGGCGTCGCTGTAGGAGGACGCCGAGGAGGAGGAGGGTTGGCCGAACATGGCTTTTGGACGTGGAAAAAGCCTTTGAGCTTTGAGCCGACTGTGGTGAGTTTGGGTTTGGGCTTTGGGGGCAGTTTGAGAGGGAAGGGGTGCGCATATAAGAAGTGGAGAGGTTGCTAGTGCTAGTGCAGGCGCTGTGCGATGAAAGGTGGCGGGGTCACCCCTAAAACCCCCAAAAAAATCTTATCGCAGCAGTATAATTGTACTGCTCCTGGGAATGTGTCTGTGTAGTCAGATCAAGCTTCAACATTGTACTGTACCATTTGAAGGTAGTAAGAGGAACTTTGATTGATGGATAGGCGAAATATGTCTCCGGGCATAATTATGTGTGAAGCACCCTTGAGTGATTTGAGTCATCCGATCTCTTATAAGTACTAAGGTGCGGTTTGGTTCGTAGGGACTAAACTTTTTTTAGTCCTAGGGACTAATAAAAAAAATCCCTCCAAGAGAGTCTTTTAGAAAATAATAGAGAAAAAGTCATAAAAAGTCCCTCCAGTTTGGTTTGGTAGGAATAAAAGGATCTTTTTTTAGTCCCACGGACTAAAAAATCTCTAAACCAAACAGGCCCTACATGAAACACTATACGTTACATAGTAATGCAACCGAAAAAAGCAGGATAGCATTTACCTATCTTGTAGCAACTCATGTCGAAGATGCAGGGCAGAACCGCTCATGCAGAATCCAACGGTTGTGGGAGGCGGTTGGACATCATACCAGCATTAGTATAAATAATAATATGCTTGTTCCAAAAATGTGGCGAGCGAGCACTTTTACTTTACCCTTGGACCAAGGGCCTTGGTCAAACTCTGTAACTTCATTTTTCACGCTGTATTACCAAAGTTCACATGTCCATTACAATTAGATAAGATTATTTCTAGACTAGTCTGCATGACCGAAGAGCATCAAACGCACAATTTTACCGCTGAATTGTGAGGAATAGGGCAACAGTTGCTCGACAAGTTGTTTTGTCCTTTTATATAGGAAAATTAAGGCGCTATTGGAAGGCAGATGCTCTTCCTTCCGAAACAAAAGAGACATATTCTAACCCCTTTGATGATGAAAAAAAGGTCATTCTGAAGTTAACAATTTGGAGAATGAAAATTAGGTGTCACAAGCTAGCGAATATGCTCCAACTAAGGCCTAAGTATACGTCAATTAACAAAACCCAAGGAGCTTGATGCCAGTGTCCCTTTCTATATATTAAAAAAAAATGGGATCAGTGAGGTACTAAGCCTCTGTGGTTAACTGATCGAAAGATATTTTTGCATGTGTGAACCTTCTGAAATCAAGTTCGCTGTATTTTTGTTACAGATGCAGTTAATATGGACAGGATGATCTTTCACCTTCAGATACTAGAATGCGACCATAACAACCACTTACAGTAACAGTTTTTGAGAGCACAGAACTGTTAGACATTAACTTGCACAGACAATGCACTACTCCCAGTACTCCTACCTGTGTTGACTTCACTTGCAGAACCAAAAATCAGCACTTGTGGATCCAGTTACTGTGAATACTGTACAGGAGTACAAACCTGAAATGCAGCTTGAAACCAAAGCTGTAGAATAGTTACTGTAGTTAGACAGAGAGATGTTTCTTTGGACTACAGCCTTCTGTTGCGATTCGACTAAGCTTAACTCGGAAGCAGCTCGAGCTTTGCAAACAGCCCTTATCTTCATTCGCTACAGTAAGGTCCCAACAGTCCTGCAGAACAAAGGTCCATGTAGCCCCAGACGTAGTGCTGGTGTTAGACAAACATGAGATGCTTTACTGAAATATTCCAAGACAGTTTGATATGAAAGATATGCGTCATTGTCAAAGATCTTGTAGGGCTCAATGCTAGACGGTTTGCATTGGACCAGGAAAAAAAAGGAGATACCTCACCACTTACCTCTTGGAACAGAAGAAAACACTGAGCAAAAGCCTGTTTAAGATAAGAGGAGTTGTTTCCACATCAGGCAAAACGTGCATGGGGCAGAGTAGATGGGACTAGTACCAGTCCTCTGTACTCCCCCACCCCAAATTTTTCACAGTAACTTCTATGCAATTTCTAGCGTGAAGTAGTACTTCTTTAGCTTAATTGCGTTTTTATTCTCGATACACATAAAAATCTGATGACAGTTAAGCCTGTATCAAAAGCTTTTCAACTGTATGACAGGTGAACTTACCAAACTCATCTCAAGGGTTTATATTCCTTAGAGGATAGCCTCAGCCATCTCTTCCTACATTCTCAATGATACGGAAAAACCTGCAAAATTTTGTCAAATAAGAAAGAAAGCAATAGAAGAAAGACACATGCAGTGCCATTTCAGTTGCAGAAGGAACACGACTTCTTTTACAGATGTCAATGGAAACAGAAAACGCACCCAAGCTAAATTTGAATCAGACATCAACCAAACATGAAGAAGCTTTTTGCACACTTATCTCTAACATTGCAACTTTATCGATGCCCTGCATGCAGAATGACATTGTCACCTGAAAGCAAGATAGATGATCAAATCATGAAGCTTCGCCAAAATCCTGCCTGAAAAAGTCACAGGATAATGATGAATGTCACCATCAGAAACGACAAGACTATGTGAAGCTTCAAACTAACAGCTGAGTGTTGTTTGGAAGAGTAGATTGACATTTGATTTGACTAAATGCATAACCTATTTCTCATTTACCAACATATATTTTACACCTTGCCGAGGTGTGTTATTCATCCATGATAGTTAATTACCTAAAAGAACCTGAAAATGGAAAAATAAGTCAGCGATAGCAACATTTAATTGACTTGTACAATGCACTACATGGCCAAACTTTCTCAAAGATGGCCAACATGCAAATAGTTGCACCACTACTTTTTCTAGTGGGTAGGCAAATAACAAACTGATGTTACGATTGAACAACTCAAGTTTTCAACCAAACACATTACAAAACTATCCCACCCAAAAGTCACTGCAGTGGCATGAATGAGTATGGCATTATACATTTGCATGCCAGATTCTTCTAGAATTTTGGCAGTAAGGATGTACAGGACTACAGATTACACATCACTGAACAAATCAGTGAACAAATTAAGTTGGTTACATGATCCTTTCTGGTTTAATATCTACAAAGACTAACATTCAATCAAAATTAACATGTTTACAAAGAACCCTCATATCGAACAAAAGTTAAAAAAACAGTTGACACTCTACCCGGTCTTATCTAAAATGCCCTGGCCTCATGTCAGAAACTGGCTTTGGCATCGCAGGCATACATGAAAATAACGATGCCTTTTTCTGTTTAGAACCAAATAAGAAAGTTCGTAGAGGTACCCCGGCCTTCGACGATAGAGATCTGAAGTTCTTCTGTGCTCGGTTGCTTCTCCCAATGGATAGTTCAATATTGTCTCTGAGCTTCAAAATAGCCCTCCCAATTTCCACTTGGAGGCCCCTTACATGGTCAAGCCCAGCCTGTAGCTCTTTGCTGACCTTGTTATTCTCTTGCTTCATATTACTCACCTCACCTTGGAACTTTGCAGCCTGGAAAGGAGTAAAGTGAGCTTCGTTGGTTCGATCCAATGTTGTGACCTTAGATATCTCCTCTTGTATGCTGCACAACAATGAAAATCTACTTTCAAGCTCCCCCTGTAACAGCGCATTCTTTTCCAGCCAAACTTGGAGATCAGTACTCAAGTCACGGAGTTTCTTTTCAAGGGCAGCCGACTCTTGTTTTCTAACAGACTGACCAGCAGAACCAGTGTCTAAACCCTCCTGAGCTTTTGCAACAGTAAGTCTATCCAGTTCAGCTTTGGTTTTATCAAATGTTTTTTGAATTTCTCGATATAACGATACGATGTACTGAACCTCAACCAGAAGTCCAAGCTTTCCTCTAATACTTTGCTAATTTCTTCTCTGAATTTCTCCTCTAACAAAGAAACATGTGGTTCTTCATTTTGGCAATTCTTCATGTATTCTTCTATCTCACCAATCTCTTTGTCTTCTAGACAATGATTGTTGTCTGTTTTGGATGATTCTTCAGACTTCTCAACACACTGAATTGGATTGGTGCTGATCTTGGACTGTAACGAGCTCAACATTCGCCTAAGAGAGCGAATCTCATCATCTTTTGTTACATTGGCACTCTTTAACTCTTTCATTTCTGACATAGCCTCAAGATGATATTCTTGATTTTTTTCTTCTCTATTTCTGAAAGCTGCTTCTCTTTTGTATCTTTGCAGTTCTGAAGGATGGATGCGTAATCTTTTAAGATGATTTTATCCTTGCCCTCTAACCCATTCAAAACAACTTGCTGCCAACCTAAGGTGCCATCTGTCTCTTCTTGTGCCTCACTAGAGATATCAAATGAGTCCAATGAGTCTTCATCCATCAATTTACCTGCTGTGCCTGAATTGACTTGAAATGGATCAGAGAGTGTGCCAGGCTTATCTGCATCTTCTTCTGAAGCAATTCCTTTCGACCCTTCAGATGGATTTACTGTTTCTTCGCTCAAAGGAACATCCACCTTCTCCACGAAATCAGTAAGACTGTTTTTTTTTAATGTAACGAAATCAGTAAGACTGTTGCATGCTTCAGTTAATTGTCTCTGAATATTTCCATTTTCAGTGTACACAGACTTCTCAATCTGCTGAATTGTTTGCAGTACCTCCTCAACTTGCCTCAACCTCTCAGACAACTTGCTGGAATCCCCAACTAAATGTTCCTTCTCTTCCTCCAAACTATTCAGACACTTGTGCAGCTCATCTGCCTCGGCTCTCATTCTATTGATTTGAGCACTCTGTGATGTAGCTGTAATTTCTAGGGCAATCACCTTATCCACAAATTCATCAACCATTCCTGCTAGATGCACTACAGATGCCTCTGAACATGACTCAAATTGCAGTTTGATCTTTTGGCATATTTCCTGCAGCTGGAGCCTACAGTCTTGCGGGATGGAGTCATTGTTCTCTGTAGATGGATGTGCAGAGCTGGTCGCCACATATTGTTGATCACTTAGCTCCTTTCGATTATCAGCGTGGCCACACTCAATCTTGAAAGCTTTTAGCTTCTTTTTTGCGTCTATGACTCGTTGGAACTCTGTTCTTGCCTCTTGAGATGATTGCTTTTGTTGATCTTGCAAATTAATCAGTGTATCCTCACAGGAAATGAGGGCCCGTGCAGCCATCAAAGCTCGAGCTTCATTGTCTTCGATAATTGCACTGGTATTATAAGTCTCTTGCAAGCTCCATACCTCCTCTTGCATCTCTGTTGCCCTTCGTTCAGTATCCAAGTACTTATCCAGTGAAGATTCATATGAGCTCTTGAAGAACTCTTTCTCGGTTTGTAACACCAAAATTTCCTTCTGGAGCCTCTCAACCTCTTCTTGTGCCTTTTCTTTGCTCATCTGAGAGGTAATCTTCTTATGCGTCTGTGTCCTCTTTGGAGCTGGGCTAGTTCCTTTGCTGATATTGATCCCTGTGATACCCCTTGGGAATCCATCGCCATTGTCATTTTGCAGTGAGAGTTGTACTTGCTCCGGAAAAGCAGTTGCTATGGTGTGATTTGACTTGTGGAGCTCCCCTGATATCCGATCACATCGATCAGCAATCGCCTGGTAAGATCTATATGTCTCCTCAACGAGGCTTATCAGCTCAGGCCTGTTCTTGAAGTACAGCTCTGCCTTCGTTGCAAAACTGTCAGCGTTTATTTCTATGAGTTTGATCATGGACTTCACCCTCGTTTCCATCTCTGCAAAGACAACAAAAGATATACCGAAAAAATGTCAGAAAAACAATGCACATTCGTATCATGGTATTAGAAATGCTACAGCGTTCTCAGCTTATATATCTTATACTACTAAAAAGACTCAAATGTTATCTACGCGGGCAAAATTCCGTCCGCCCCCTAAATCTCGTCCGCCCGGCGCTCTCATCCTGTCGCCCCTCCTACCGCGCGCTCCCGGCTCCCCACCGCGGCCACGCACAGGAGCGGTTCCCCATGAATCAGAAATTCAGAACTGCGTAACCTCCTCCCAGCCATCCCCCCGTCAAAGCCGTTCCCCGTCAGATCAGTACCGCCGCTCCCTCCAACCTCCGACGCCGCCCCTGTTAAATTCGTCCACGTCGCTCCGGCACCGCCCCCGTCAAAGCCGTCCACCCTCGTACATGCCGTTTGCCGTGCCGGGTGCCTTACCATTGCCGCCTCCGCTATGTCCTCTCCCTCTCCATGGGCCGGAGCATGGGCAGATACCGCCACCAGGCAAAGCTCTGTCGCCTCTTCCTCTTGCGCAGCGGAGGCACAGCAGGTGCGGTAGCTTGCCGTGCCGGTGCCTGCGCCGGCGGATCCTTGACGGCCAGGTGCTGATGGTTTGGGGCACCAGCAGGCCCGGGGTGGAAGTGCCGCCCTTATCGTCATCTCCTCCAGCACGAATAATGGTGCTGATGCTCGGCGGCTCCTTGACGGCCAGGTGCTGATGCTTTGCCTGCCTACTCCACTTCGCCACCGGCCGCACCGCCTTCGCCCGGCCACATCCCATGACGACTTCGCCTCGCCACGCCCTCCCCTGCTCAGTTGCTCCGAGGACCGAGGAGAACAAGCGCCAAGAAGGAGAAGGAGCGCGGCCCAGTAGGAGGGCTGACCAAGTTGAAGGAGCTCCGAGAAGCCGAAGAAGCACACCCTCCCCCGCGGCTGTGACCTGCGGTCAGGGTTCGAGACCCTGGCTGGTAAGCTGGTAAGCTGCAGCGGCTCTGGAGTGTTGGCTATGGCCTGATGGGAGAAGAGACAACGATATGGGAGGCAAACAACGGTCAGGTGGTAGCGCGACGCCGCACTGGCCCCTGCTTGGTGCTGCTGCTCCCGTAGATTCGCCCCACCCGGCCCCCAACGCCGAACCCGCCTTGAACCGCAGGAACACAGCATGGCGCCTCCGGTCGGCCGGCGATCTGCTCCAAGTTCGTTTTGGTAAGGAGATTTTACTTCATATAAAGATATTTGACAGCGGAACAAATGGTAGATGTATTTAGGAATTTAGTGGGTAATGTTTGTTCATTCACAGATTGGACTTTACAAAGGGGGACTGAAGGAATGCAAATCCATTTGTTTACCCAGTGGCGAATCTAGCTTTCAAGCACAGGGGTGTACTTGAAAATTTTTTATATACAAATCGGTACCATATTATAATTCGATAAAATCATATTATAATTCAATTCAACCATACTATAATTTAGTAAAACGACGTTAATTTTTAATATAAATTGTTTAAATGAAATACATAGTACAACAATTAGCGCTCACAACTTACGTAATCACGTCTTCATGATTTGACAAAATTAGATTTAGGAATTAGGAAGACAAGACGTAAGCACTCACGATCACCAAATTGCCGATCAGTGTTGTTGTCGATGCGGTGAAGCCCGATCAGGATCAGCTAATTTGGTGAAGGCCGATCAGGATCCTGATCGGGCACATCGGTGCGGTGAAGCGCTCACGTACCAGGATCGATGTGGCCACATCGATGCGGTGAAGCCCGAATCGGCAGGTGACGGCGATGCCGCAAAGGCGCAGAACCCTGTCGCCGCACAGCCACAGACCCGCAGTCCTGCCAAACCCTATCGCTATCGCGGTGACGCAGTGTCGGGTGTCGTGCGACTCGCTCCCAGCAGCCACAGCGTACTCTACGAACGACGCACGACTGGATACGACTGCAGTCCTGGACCTGGTACGTGGGCTGGGCCTCGGCCTACTGCGCCTGTGGGTCAAGAATTCGCGAACGGTGCATGATACGAAGTTACGAACGGTGGAGCGATCAAGAATCCGCGAACGCACACGGGAACCAGCTGCGCCGCTGGACCTGCACATGCGGGCCACAGGGGGGTCGGTGGACCCCCCAGACCCCCCTGTGGGTCCGCCACTGTGTTTACCAGGGTAAACATTCATGCAGTATTTAGACATCTAAGAGTCGTTACAGCAAATACCTATGATATCATCATTTCTCAGTCAATTGTCAGGTTTTTAAATTCCTTATGCTGCATTTGCTTGACGTGCGTTTTACAATTCCAGATGGGGCCTTAGCTGAGGAGCTGGTGTTGTTGTTGACACATCTTTATATCCTACTGGCTACTGGTACAATAAGGACCAGGCCGATGCCATTCTTAGCAAATAACTCATTCTCGGATGCATGGTATTATATTTAGCACTCATCAATTCATGGCTATGACTGATGCCATTCTTAGTAAATTTAGACCAATGTATCTCTATAATCGATTTCGCTACCAAGATATTACAGCTTTTGATTACATCTACTCTTAACAAGATATCAAATGAATTTGCTTTTGTATCTTTCACGTAGAAGCAAGATGCAGAAATACATGGTCAGTACTCTATTCAGTTGGACTGTTGAAGTACAAAAATCCATTTCAATTCCAAGTTTACATCGATTTTCTATTCTAGCTGTTTGCTTCATCTCTATCATCTAATCCTACTGTTTTTCTATGGAATTGGTATGGTTGGTTGGACTGGGTTCTTGCGTTATGTCATTTAGGCTTGGGAGTTGGGAACAAAATCTCTGACGGTATGGATGACTAATTATGCCCTTATCTGATTCTTCTTTATTTAATGCAAATGGCTGACATTAAGGAAAACTCATCAGTTCAAAGTGTAAAATTATGTGGCTGTCTGGACTGCAAACTTATTAGAATGTTTTGTTAATTTCACTGTCTTATATGAAGCGGTTGAATATGAACATGTATTTATCTTCAGATTGATTATCAGAAATTTTAAGGAAAACTAACACAGAGGAAACGTGTTTTTGAAGAAGGCATAAACTCAAGTCCTGCTGCAATCTGCATCCTCTAGCAGGTGTTGGACAATGGAATTCCTGTTAGTTACGTATAAATGCCACTGCTGCTGTACGTTTTGTGCGTGCCCCTCTGAACAGTGGAATGTGGAATTCTGATCAGGCCACCGGCGGCATGTCGCCAAAGGTGCCTTTTTCAGAGAGAAGACTATTCATGACAGCATCACAACAGATGAGCTAGACAATGTTGCTCTGGTTTACATTTTGCTTATTTAATTATGGTTGCCTGGTGGTTTGGGTGTAATTAGATTGCTTAGGGGCCCTAGAGAAATTAGTTTAATACATTCATTGTTCATATTTGGCTGATGCCGATGATCTCTTGTGTGAACAAGAACATCCTTCAATTGCACTTGATCTAATGTAGGAGGAACTCTATGTCTCAGCCCAATTATCTTTTACTACCCACTGAAGCAGCATATACCATTTTCATGAATTCTAAAATCAAGAGTGAAAAAGGGATAGGTTGCCAACCTTACAGAACTCTAGCTCTGGCACTCTGGCTCAAATGTGGCTTTGTAAGCTGAACATAGCGTGCTTTATGCACTCTACAAGTACTGAATTCTTTTCACAGACAAATTTCAAACGAAGTAACTGGTCATGTCATCCATGGAGCCACCATTAAATTGTTTTTTTCCTTTGTCCAAGCTACTGCATATTCAAGGTCAATGGAAAACAACAGCTAGGCTGTGTTGTGAGACAGTGAAGCTATGGCAAATTTTATACGAATATTCTGATATTGGAAATTGTTCAACACATTTCACTATTCAGTTACATGGTTACTGGTAGAAATGAGTTGCTTTCAGTGACGGATCCCTAGCAGGGGAGGCAAACGTCATGGATCAAGGTATATTCAGAGTTGATTGGTTATTCTTGTATTGCATCCTAATTTTTCAACTATGTCTCTTTTATGTGGTAGTTCACTCTGTGTGTACTCTGTTTTCACCACTTTTCAGGGAGGTTAGCATACCATTCTGGTGCAACTAATCAAGACTCCATATTGATTCAAACAAGCTAAAAACATGTGATGTTTGACAGGGGGTGGATCTTTTTTTTTTTTAATTTATGGTTGCTATGGTCTGATTAAGAAGATGCCTTGCGATTTCATTTTTGTTTATGAGGCCTATTTTTGTCAGCAGCTTGGACTACAGAGATCAGTGTCCTGAACTCATTGCATCTTCTAGCTCTATCTATGGAATAAGAGCATCGACATGACTTTCACGATTTATTTCTTTCTTTGCTCCCAGCTACGTTGCACCGATACGGCAAGCCGATACAGCGATACGGATACGGCGATACGTTGATACGGCATTTTCCAAAAAACAAGGATACGCCGATACGGCCAAGTATACAAATAAAAGAAAAAATCAATTAGTAAAATGACATTAATTAATCATAAAAACTTGGTGAACAATATAAGACATCTGGACATTTGCACTACGCCATTTGCCCAACGGATATGTCCCACTAGGCTTAATTCCCTGCCTAGATGGCCCATGTGGATGAGTATGGACGGCCCAATACGCCACAGAAGCTCAGTTTCGTTTGTCTCTCGTTTCCTCGCCGCCGTCCGTCTTCAACCTCGGACGCTCGGCAGCCTGCACTCCACCTCCGGATTCCAGGGTCCTGCAGTGCTCCTGCCGGAGGGGGGTAGTAGGTGGCCGCCCAACCTCGCCCTATGGGTGGGTCCGCCTATGGGTGGAGGAGATCTAGCTGACCTGAGCGCGGAGCGGGCGGAGCAGCGGCGGGCGTCGTCGCGAGAGAGGAGCGGGCGGCGTCGCGAGTAGGATCCGCCGGCGTCGCGTGGCAGGAGCGCTGGAGCGGCCGGAGCAGGGGCCGGCGGCGTTGCTGCCTCGCGAGGCAGGAGGGGCGGGCGGCGTCGTGACCGAGCGGTCTCTCTGGACGGCTTCTACTCTCCGATACGTATCGCTCAAGTATCGGGATTTAATTTAATTATTTTTATTTCTCCTTTTTCCCCGATACTTCTCCGATACCGTATCGGCGGCGTATCGCTGTGTCGCCGTATCGGATACGTATCCCGATACCGACACGTCAAATTCCTGCCGTATCGGTGCAACGTAGGCTCCCAGTGTTATAATGTATTTGTACATTTATTGGCTCAATAATAGTCCCTCATTTGAAATCTTATTTTCCTGCAGTTGAATGGATAGCAGTGGGGAATTGTAGAATTAGCTTGCTTTCATTGCCAAGCATACTGCTATTGTTTGACCAAGTCGCTTACAAAACCTGACTATTGTGTGCGCACTTATAATTTTGCTCTATCAAACTGTAGATTTATCACAATTACATTAATTTATATGATGTTAAGTAGACTCTTAAGAGTAATATTCTCAAAATATATCTATTATCTACCTGACCTCAGAATTCATGGTTTTCCTTTTCTGTTCTCATGGCTGAGTTCATGTGTCGTGTGTTTCCTGTGCACTGCTTGTTCTTCCTATGTGGTGCTTGCAGCCTTAGACTTAGTGTGGTGTTTATAAAGGTTATTACTTTTGCCTGCTGTACCTACAACTCAACTTAATGCATAAAAGTACTTGCTCAATGTTACACAGTTGGTCATATATCTTCAATTCTTTTTACATGTATGATTATTAACTTCCTGATAATAACATGTAAGCATTTTTATTATGCTTTGTTCATGTCACTACCATCCTGTTAAAATGTTCTAAATGTATATGTATTGTCATGAATTTTAAACCCGTAGAAGAACGCACGGGCATTGACCTAGTAAAGATATAATACTGAGAAAATATGTCGCACAAGAAAATGAAGCCGTGCTGCTCGCGAACAAAATTTCAATGTTAAAAGGTTGTAAGTCACGACTTCTCATATCTTCGTGTTATGTGGAGGATTTATTCTTAAGCATTGTTGCGTGCAAGATATTACCTTGAAGATGGTTGTCGAGCCATTTGGACTGCGTGCTGCGGATGTGGCTCGCCCACCACCACGAGTAGGCGTTGCTCGCCGCGCGCCGCAGCATCGCGGTCTGCTCCCTCCGTCGTCACTTCCTTATCCCGTCCACCTCCGCCTCCTCCTCCTCGCCCTTTGCCTCTAGTTTCTATTCGTCCTACCTTCCTCTAGCACGTCTACTACTGCTACCGCTACATGCCCTGCGCTGGAACGAGGTTGGGAGTCGGGCGGGGCCGGGAGGGCCCCCCGAGGGCCGAGAAGAGGCGGTGACCATGGAGAAAGGCATGGCGAGATAGGGGGCGCGGGGCAGGTGCGCCGCCGCGGGTGGCCGCCCGCCGCGCGCGGGGCTGGGTGTGTGGCTATGGCTGGGCAGCTGGGCGCGGGCGGCCTGCCGCAACAAAAATAGGGCGTCTTCGCTTTCTACGGCCATCGGATGCGATTGGCCTGTTTGGTTGTTTTAGCGAGAGCATGCTACACCTCGCCGCACCTAAGATTCATTTCGTTTCATTCATCAAGACATTATTAGGCGCGGCGCATTCGTCAAGACATACATGCAGTGTATTTCTTCTCTGTCCTCATCTAAAGTGTGGCGAATTAGGCATAGCACATGTTCGGTGTGGCTTTTTTTTTTTTTTTTTTTTGTTAAGAATCGGTAGCTAGAAGATTAGTGGTATCATACTCCCTCTGTTTTGAAATATGACGCATTTTGACATTTAAAAATTATCCTCAAATATTGTATGGAAATTAATTCGTGCACTTGCCATATTCTGCATATAAGAGATTGAGATTTCATCCTTTAATCATGGGGAACATAATCACATTTCAATAGATTAGGAAGGTTACCGATGATATATGTGTCTATTGCACTCTTCCTTATTTTATCTAACAATGGCTAGAATGCACTGTATTTCAGGACATAGGAATTAGTTTTTTGACACCTGTTTGGTTCACTTTCTATGGTATGTCATAGTTTCTTAACACTCTGTCTGTATGTCACAGAAAGATCACAGTTTCCACTCCAACTTGCAAAATCCATGTCTACCAACCTGTAGTCCTTTCACATCTTCTACTTGTTGACCTCCTTAGTCTTTATCCACCCCTTGATCCCGCTCTTCCCCTTTAGTCTCTAGTTTGGAGTCCATAGCCTATGTTCAACCATCTTCTTCATCTCCTTGATCTTTTTTCCTGTAGCACTGTTGTTTGTTTTCTCGACACATAGCTAGAACTCTAGTACGCGACCATCATGCGGAGCACGGACAATGCGACACTACGACCCATGGGAGCTCACGGCGTTGGGGTTGGGGGGCTAGACGACCTACCCCTGACAGTTAAGAAGAAGGTTTAGGGTGGTGGTCATGCACATGACGGTGGTGGCACGGGGACGGTGAGGGTGCCGCCCTTGGGGTTGGTTGGTGGCAAGGGCATTGCATTGGAAGCGTTAAGCGCCCTATATGACTAAAGGAGGGGGGAGAGACGAGGGGGGAGGCAACGGGAGGTGGGTGGTACGAGAGGCGACGGGGAGCCGCTAGTTGCCGGTGGTGGAAGCGTGAGAGAGGGGTCGACGACAAAGGGTGCCTAAGGAGGAAGACGATCTTGCGCTTCCTCCGTCCCAAATCTAGTTTTGAATAAATTTATTTAAAGATACAAATGTTACATGTATTTTTCTACAAAGTTATGATCGAGAAAACCTCAAAATGATACTACACTAAGGGCAAGCGCAATGTTTATGTCTCATGGCAACAATAGCGGCAGGCTGGTGTCAGTGCTCCTCTGTTGTTGCATGCTCCATAATGGGTGAGCATTAAGATGAGTCCCATGTAGTACAGCTGCAGAGAAAAAGAACAGAGATGGTGCGAGTGTAAACTTGCAGAAGAGAGAGAATGAGCAGGAGGAGGACAGATTCAATGATTTTTATCTCTTAGTGCCGACTATAAGCTTATGGTCAATTTTTGTTTGGTTTTAGCTGTTGCTCAACTTCACAATGGCTAGGGTGCATACATTAAATGTTTAAGGCCATCTTTTTAGCTACATTATGGATGCCCTAACAAGGGACGGAGGAAGACCGAGCATGCACCTACAATATCAAAATTAACCATATCCCGCCAAAAGTTGGCTGCAAAAGAAAATGATCCCGCCTAAAACACTATCAATCCATCCAGACGAACCAAGTCCCCGCCTGTCAGACTAAATCTGGGCGCCCAAAAGGGCCAAAACCCGAAACATCCAGCCCAGACCAGCCAACTCAGCGATCCGCGCCCTGCACCACGTCAGCGATCCGCGGCATCTACGCAACTCTCGTTCCCAGCCGTCCGTATCGTGCCCATCGAACGGCGCAGGCTACCCCCGCACCCCACCGCAAGCCATTTAAATAAGCCCCATCCCCCTTTCTGGCAAAGGCACTTGTCTCGTCCAAATCCCCACCCACCAAATCCCCACCCAATTCGCAATCTCATCTCCGTGTTCGAGCGACCATGTCGGGGCGCGGCAAGGGCGGCAAGGGGCTGGGCAAGGGCGGCGCAAAGCGTCACCGCAAGGTCCTCCGCGACAACATCCAGGGCATCACGAAGCCGGCGATCCGGAGGCTGGCGAGGAGGGGCGGCGTGAAGCGCATCTCGGGGCTCATCTACGAGGAGACCCGCGGCGTGCTCAAGATCTTCCTCGAGAACGTCATCCGCGACGCCGTCACCTACACGGAGCACGCCCGCCGCAAGACCGTCACCGCCATGGACGTCGTCTACGCCCTCAAGCGCCAGGGCCGCACCCTCTACGGATTCGGCGGCTGAGGGGTGCCCCCGCCGCTGGTGGCCGTGGCAAAAGTCTTGGGTCGCGGTCAAGAAATCGAGGGAGGCGAGTATGCTGGCACATGTTTAGTTTCCTAGTCTTATCAGTAGTGCTTATTGTTGGGTTCGATCACTCGAGAGCCATGGTCAAGTAGTAGTATATGAGCTGTACCGCATTTCCTTATGTTCTGAACTTCCAAGATATGAAATGTGGATTCTGGATATTCAGTTTGTGTTTGCTCACCTCGAGCTCACCCTCATACACAAATGTTGCCAGTTTGTGTTGCTCCCAACATTTCTTATTGACTTGATGAATTAAGAAACGTAATTCGCCGGTGTCTCTGCATGTTCAGTCTTCTTTAGTTCTCTGCATATTCAGTCTTCTTTATGTAGCCTTCACAGATTGGGACGATTCCTGTTTATAGTACTCATCTTTGGACAGTTGCATCTGAGTGAACAAACTGCTTTCAATTTGTGAGACAATTGCTATTACAGGGTACTCCCTAGAACTACGCTTATTTTTTGTTTTCTGAACGGAGAAAGTATATTCATAGAACTGTCAGCTGGGTCGCCTTCCGCAATCAGTAAAGTATCTAGGCCCATCGACTGCAGCTTCGCAGGCCCGCTGCATAAAAACAGAGCCGAAGCAGTTTCCTTCCCACCATAAGATCACACGCCTCGCCGAACGCCGCCGCAGCAGAAATAGTCAAATAGGAACCGCAACCCCGCTTCCCCAGGCAACTGCATCCCCGCCTCCGCCCACTTTGCCAACCTCTGCTCTGTGCCGGGCCTTTCCGGCGGGCGCCCCTGTCTGATCTGACTCAGTCGATCGTATTTTCGCCAATTGGGCGCCTCTTCTCTTCGGAGAGATTTGCTAGTAGGTTCCAGCTCGACCTCCGGAGCTCTAGGACGGCGATACGGGGCGGATCCGACGCCGAGCCGGCCGAGGTAAATGCTTCCGCTTCCCTGAATCACTACAACATTTTGGCATTCGCTGCTGCTTTGTTCGATTGTTGTGTTGCGCTTGCTGAATTTGTATGTCGTGATGCTTTCTGCGCTGGTCTGGTTAGTGTTTCAAATGCAGATGATCATGGGTTCAGTTGATTGCTGCACTTGCTTCTGTTCGTTCGGATGGCGGCAGAACCCTAAAGCAGGTTTGGCTTGTCTTGTCTCCACCGGGAACTCGGCAACTGCCAACTGGTGGCCCATTGCCAGATTTCAGCCCAATAGGCAAGCTCATGCCCAAGCGCTGTTCGCTGACAAAGTCCCAGGTTACGTCGTCACGGCAGTCGGCAGGCAGTAACCGAACGCGTACGCGAGCCCCGACTGTCTCATTCGTTCCTCTGACAGCTCGCCTCCCCTAGTTCCCCATCGCGTCTCTATGATCTATCTAAACCTAATCTCCCTCCGCCGAGCCGCCTCCCGCCAGATGGTACCGCCAAATCCTCCCTGCTAGCCTCTAGTCGCCTCCAGTCAAACATCCTGTATGCTAGGCCGTGGCACTTTACCCACGCTTAGGTTTACTTGGCTACAGCTTGTTGCTAGATGTACGACATTATCTTCTTCACTTGCTGTTTTTACATTTCGCTAAAAATGATTCGCTCTTAGATAAGAATAGCAAGGTTCTAGAGTATATGGCTAAACAAGGGCCTGTAGAATTGCCTGTGGAATCACTGATGCTTGAATATAACTCAGTTCTTGCTAATGCAGCATTTATCTATATGCAGTGATGTTTTTTTTAAACCAAATATGCAGTGATGTTTTTGTCCTTCTATTTACAAACTGTCAGTTGTTTTAGTTTTGTCGTAAGTCAAACTTGTCTAACTTTGAGCAAATTTATAAAATAAATGTTAACATCTACAATATCAAATAAATGCACTACTAAAAAACATTTCATGGTGTATCTAATGATTCTAGTTTGATGTTCTATAAACTTGGTGTTTAACTTAGGAGAAAGCTAAAACAACTTACAATTTGGAGTGGAGAGAGTATATTAGTAGTTATGTACTTTTGAATATATAGTTTAACTGCAATCACTATCCTGTCACCTAACAACGCACGAGTTGATTCTACCATGACTTACATGAGTTTACCGTTAAATAGACAATAATGATAACGGTGGGAGGATTTCACTGTCTGCAGTATAAAAAGCAATCCTCTATTCTTGGCACATGCGTAAACCATAAGTCAGGGTCAGCCAGTATCATATCCTGTCATTAGTTAGCTCTGTTACAATTTCTTTAGGGCTGATCACATGTTATAGTAGCAAGAAAATAATTCTTCGTTGCTGCATACAAATCTTTGTTGGCACTTGCTTCCTGGTCTTTGTACTGATTGATTAGAATTACTTATCATGGCCTTATGGTCAAGCAGTGCCTTTGTGTTGACTTCCATGCTCCCACAGTGAACCTGGGGTTCAAAATTTCTTTAATAGTCATTTCTTCTGATGGATATGCTGTTTTGTATTGATGCTGATCTGACAATGATGTCTATGGTTGTTTTTCCTAATTAACAGAGCAGGAGCTTCGAGCAAACCATTCCATCTCCGTACCCATCTTTACCTCCTGGCCATCATTTTTGGCTTTTCTTTGACTGGCATTTTCTTGTACTATCTGATGGATAGTATAAATCAACATTCAGTTTACTATGATCCCCAGAGGGATGCAGTTCCAGGAGCTACTCAAAGTGTGACAAATAGTGAATCTCATGTGGTTCAGTCGGCTAACTCCTATGTGCCTTATCCGACATCAGTTCAACAGGACTACAAACATCCATACCATTACTATAACTATCCACATGCGGCAAATGATTCTTTTGTTCAACGAGGACTTGATCAAGGTCCAGGTGCCGCTTACCAGCCTCTTACGCCATTTCCAAATTCAGGATCTTATGTTAGTCCTCCAAGTAACACATATTATACTGCTGGCGTTCATCAGACCGTGCCAGGATATGCAACAAGCAGTTACTATTATCATCAAAACAATGCCTGGGGTAATGGAAGTTATGTAAATAATCATGCACAATCATACCAGAGTAGCACCCCAGATAGTAATGTAGCCCAGAGTTCTAGTTCAGTACCCACAAGCTCTGACCACTATCAACAGCAGTACAGCCAATGGGCTTATTATTATGATCAGTCTGCACAGACTTCAGGTGGCCTTGCAGTTACCGGCAGCGGTAGCACTGCTCCTGAAACAAAAACTGTTACCATTGGTTCCAATTATGCACACACATGCAACCAGCCACCTCCACCAGGCACTACATCATGGAAGAGTGATTCTGGTAACATTACTGCGCCTCCCTCACAGGTAAATTTGTTATTGTCCTACTCCTGTCCTTTCCTTTTAATATTTTGAGCAATGAAGAAGTGGTCAGTACTTTTTAGACAGCTGCCACCTTGATTATGTGCAACCCTTGAGTTTCTTGTTTTGTTGCATATACCCTGTTAGGCCTGTCTGGGTCACTGTAATGTAACCAGATTCGTGCTGCCTTTGAAACTCGTATATTTCAGACAGCCTCTTGGTTCATCTTCTTTCAATGGATTTTTGTATCGAGGAACACATGTACTACAAATATTTCTGTCATTTTTTCTGTGCTATTTTCTATTTGTCAAACGATTATAGAGTCACAAATAGTTTGCTTGTTGCCTTCTGCATGCAAAGGTTCCTGAACCTCCATGCAGCTTGTCATTGGGGAATTCTTCTGTATACTTTGCTTTGTTTGATTGCATATGCTGCAACCTCATTAACTTGGATTTTTGTCACACCAAGGCAAACATCTATGGCATTCTATTTGCAGCATATATATTGTCCCAGTCTCAAATTAGTTGTTTCCTCTTCTGGTCCTTAAATTTTGTTGGTTGGTTTCCATTTTATGCAAGCGTGCATATCTTCTTTTGGCTTTCATTTGTAGCATGATGTAGCTTCTAGAAGTTGTAGTTCTGCAAAGCAAACTTAGAAGCTCTGCTTGGATGGTTTCTGATTCATCATGTGTTCTTGGCCTATCCACAGTGTTCTGCTAAACGCTAAACAGTTCATGTGTGTTTTGCTAAATGCTAAACAGTCTGTTTCCATTTTTTGGGCCAAACGTCCATTAAAGGGCAATTGAAAACGGAACATAAAAAAGGCTTATGAGTATGATAATCACTTCTTCCTTTTTTTGGTAGGGTGAGCGTGGGGGCATAACTATGTTTGTTATTTATATGCTGTATACCATGTTTTGGTATGGTTTTGCGAAATTCTAACTATCCATTTTCCCAGGAACAAGGCATTCAAGGATATCAAAACCAGTATGCCTCTCAGGCCCCAGTCACACCGATGTTTCACACCCATTATGTTAACAATGCAGCAGGTATCCCAACATTTCAGAACCAGTGTGTCAGCTTAGCATACCACCATAGTTCTGCAAATCATAATCAGCTACCACCAAGTAACCAAGTTGATCAACAAAAGGTTTTGCCTTTACATGGTTCAAGCTCAAATATTTCTTCAATCAACCATGTTTCTGAAATCCCTGAGGCACCTTGGCAAGATTCTCTGTCATCAAATGTCCACATGTTAAACAAAATGCAGATATCAACAAATCCACGAATAGCCCCAGATTTTCCAATAGGAACGCCTCAAGTGGATAACTCAAAGTTGGAAGCTGATTCATCACTGAAACCTGTTTATGTGTGTGTTTCCATGCCCAAGAATGATGCGATGGTCTCACAAAATGGTTCTGAAGCAGTAATGCAGGTGACGGTAGGTTCTTTTTATTTCATTCTTTTTTTTCTGATACAATCGTAAAAGCTACGATTATGCGGTTTATGGTAAGCTCTGCTTCATTCTTTTTGTTGATCATGGATGATGCATTCATGCTACATAATGCATCCAAGGTGAATCCTCACTTGTTAAGCTCAGTGAAACACTGTAAAAGTCACTACAGAACCGAAATACCACCACCAATCTCTTGTTCTTAAAATAGAATATTATACACTTCTTCCTCCCATGGAATTTTTCAGACTAAAACTTCTGAAAGTTAAAGAGTTAAGACCCTCAATGTAATGTAGATGGATATTTGGGGATAATTAGGCCTTATGCTTTGCCAAGAGCTTAAGAGATTGGGGGAGACTAGAATTGTTT
This sequence comes from Hyparrhenia diplandra, assembly GCA_015847255.1. Lineage (NCBI taxonomy): Eukaryota > Viridiplantae > Streptophyta > Magnoliopsida > Poales > Poaceae > Hyparrhenia > Hyparrhenia diplandra. The sequence continues at coordinate 160,469 of JADLZK010001735.1, forward strand.
CATTGTTCATTGCTTAATCCTAAATGACAAACCTGTCTCTCTTTATATAGAGAGGGGACTAACCCTAACTTAGCGGCTAAGCTAATGATCCTTGGGCCTATTGGGCCGCTAATGACATTTGGGCCTATTGGACCAGTGGCAGCCAGCATGACATCTCCCCCGCCCTTGGAGACCCAGCTCGTCCTCGAGCTGGATAGGCACCGTGGACCTATTCGACGCGACCTAGGGTTAAGCCTTTTACATCTCGGCTTACCTCTGTTATTAAAGACTAGAAAATGAAATAATTTATGTCCACCGGGATCCCATGGGTAGAGCGCCTCCGCTGGCTTCATTGGGGCTGAAGGGTGGAGCTTGAACCAGCCCGCTCTGGCGTTGGAGTTGGCTAGCACCACGGCAGGAACAAGGATGCGGGAGGCGGCTATATCAAAGTGATGCCCGATCTTTGGAAGGTGCCGCTTGTTCGCCGTAGTGGAAGTGCCCATATTTGGACCTCCCCTTCACTTGGAGTAGCGGGGCCGGATGGTTGAGGCCGAGGTGGTGAACACGCACTACGGCCGAGGAGCCGAGGAGCATGCGCATCTTCCGCACCACACATCGGACAAGGAAACCTCGCCCCTGCGGCTTGTAGTCGCACCGCCGCTTGCTCCTCCGATGCTTTTCTTTGCATGAAGAGCTCGCTGCGGTGGCGTACCGAAGTCCCCGTGCTACGGCACGGAGGCGGCGTTCACGGTCCTTCTTCTCCATCGCGTTGAGCATCTCCTTGATGCGATCCAGTTGTGTAGAAACATCGGCAAGGATGCGAAGGGAGTTGTCGACACCACGGGATACCCGAGGAAGCGAGGTTGGGGCACGGGCGGTTTGAAACGCGGCGGGGAGCTCGGTGAAGCGGCGCCACGCCGGGTATTCATCTTCTTTGGACTTGGCGGAACCAAACTTCGGGCGTCGACTTTCAAATTCGGGAAGCCAGCCATACTCGTTCTTCCACCATGATGCGCTCTCCGTGAAGTAGAGCTCGCAGACCGGTTGACAGCGCCACCGGATCAGGTCCCATCAATCGCGCGGAAAATCCATCGAGGGCCGGGTGGCGGCTGAATGCGGCCGCTCGATGGAGAAACGGGCGGAGCTGGTGCGGTGGAGGTGGTAGAGAATCGCCACGCTGGAGGACGGGCGCTCGTGAGCCGCAAATAATCTCGGGACCGAGGTCGCGCCTCGCTGGATGGGGCGGCGAGTGAAGCCGTGGGTCGTCTCGATCGCCGCGCGGACGGCGCGGAGGGCGGAACGCGCGCGAACGGCGTGGGGATGACGGCCGCCGCGGGCGGCGTGGCGACGGGAATCGAGAAGGGCGAGGATCGGACGGAGACGGCGGCTGTGGTGGAGAGAAGATGCGCTACGTGGTGACGAAGATGGGGGCGCGGCTAGGTGTGGTGGAGGATGGCCTTACGCGGCCGACTGAGGTGGGGAAGGACCCGCGGCGGCGATGATGCGTGGACGGCCGCTGATCGGGCTGACGGCGGGCGGCGGATGATGATGAGATGTATCGTTTTTTTTTTTTTTTTTGGTGAGGAGCGGCTGGATCAGGATGAATTTTTTTTTTTTCGAGATGGAGAGGATGGCAGCGGCTGTGGAAGAATCGGTGACTCTAGATACGGTGTAATGTAGATGGATATTTGGGGATAATTAGGCCTTATGCTTTGCCAAAAGCTTAAGAGATTGGGGAGATTAGAATTGTTTCATTGTTCATTGCTTAATCCTAAATGACAAACTGTCTCTCTTTATATATAGAGGGACTAACCCTAACTTAGCGGCTAAGCTAATGATCCTTGGGCCTATTGGGCGCTAATGACATTTGGGCCTATTGGACCCGGTGGCAGCCTGCTGGCTGCCCATGACACTCAATGAATAAGTTCTGTAATATGGCAACATGCACAACTTTTTGACACCTTCATATTCATTAACGTTTTGACATATTTCATTCTATCCAGGGATCTTTCCCTGTTTCACTTCATACTTATGTTGAGCGAAATCTTGCCCGTTCGAGGATGATGCCCAGAGGACTGCCAGCCGAAGGATCTTGAAGGAGGTTAAGTCTCTAAAGCACAACTTTTAGAAAATTGCCTTGGAGAAACCAAAACAGAAATATTTTGACTCCAAAGTAAACTGGCTAAAGATATCGAATTGAACTGGACATGCCAATTTATTATTAATGTTTCCACCAGTTCCATGGGAAAAACAAGATCACTTTTTGTTTCTCTGTAAAACGGAAGTTATGCCAGTCTGCAAGATCATTTATTGGTTAGCTATTAGCTATGAGCATGTGATTGGCAATGTTAAATAAGTTGTCTTGTGCAACTATGGAATTTACCACATTAGGAGAAAATAAGTGTCTTGAAATTTCAACTCTGCAGTTAGTTTAAAATTATTGATCCAGTAGGTTGCCTTATTTATATCATTTCTTCCATCCTTAAATTCTACTTGTTTGGGGTCTGGTAACTTGCAGCTCTTTTTTTTGCCTCTGATAACTTCAGATAATTATGAAGGCAACTGCTGATGGGACCCTTCATACGAAGAACTGGGACATTGAACCACTATTTACTTTGCCAGAAAATGCTACAGGCACGAATATGACTAGGTGTGCTGGTCTTAACTCTATTTTCTATTAGCTGTGATTAACTTTTGATGGATGCATAGGACTGCAGTAAGCCAGTACCCTGCAGTGTTATGACTGTGTTATGCTCTCCACTAGTAATATTCTTTGGGAATGTTCAAAGAAGTTTATTATATTTGTTGTCTGTATATTGAAGCTATCCAAAAAAAGCTTCTGCTTAAGCAATCTCATTGATTTTTGTTTAGATTTACGTAAAGGTTAAGAGCCTTGCTTTTTTCAGTATCCATGTCATTTAGCTGAACTCAAACTCTCTGAAGCCGAGCCTATTTCAATTAGCTAATACTCGTAATTTCAAATGTAAGTTGTTTTGGACATTGACATGGTCGACGAGGTTAAACTTTGCTGGCGATTTCTATAGGATGTCTTATTTCAAATTGGGATGATTCTATATTATGAAATTACTTTTCATACGAATTTAGCAGCATCAACCTTATATTGTAAATCTACATATATTTTAGCTAATCGTCGCCAAAGCTAAAGATGTTTTACTTAGGACAAATCTAAAACAACCTGCATTTGAAATCGAAGGGAATGTTTATTTATTTTCTTTTTGGTTCTTTGCAGCAATGGGAAGGATTCAAGTCCCTTCTCCTTATCATCGAGGAGTGCTAGTAGGCGAACAAAAAGTAGGTGGGAGCCTATCGCAAAAAGTAGGTGGGAGCCTGTTGCAGAGGAAAATGTTGCTAACAGAGGAAAATGTTGCTAACAGTGTGGAAGTTCTTAATGAGTTGGCAAAAATTAATATATGCAGTAGTTTGGAACCCACTAAAAGAATGGTAAACCTTGGGCGGTTTCACATTTCTTTGACCCCTTACATTTTGGAAACTGCAACTTTTGAGTAGCTTGTTTTATGCCTGAATTTGTTTCTGGGGAATAAATTGCAGAGTAACACTTGGCATCTGAGGAAGCATGTCCAATCCCACCAAGCTCCTTTAAGCGAATACAGTCATAGGCCTGCTAAAATGCAGCGAACTGGTGGTGATACATGTCTAACTGAAAACGGAAACATCTCAAGTGACTGTGACAGGGAGCAGGATCTAATGAAATATTACACTAGTTCAATCGCAGAAGCAAATTCACCCGAGGAAAAGAAACGTCGGGAGCATAGATCTAAGCGATTTGAACAGAGTCAAAACACACCATCAAAAACAGAAGTTCTGTACCAGATAAGGATGCCACTGACAACATATATACAAGTAGAGCCATGTCACTGCTTCTCAATAGAAGTAATGTGGACAGTGCTGGTTTGGCAGTGGACGATTTTGATTGGGATGCACTGACAATCAAGGGAACATGCCAGAAAATTGAGAAACCATACCTACGCCTTACAAGTGCGCCTGACCCTGCCACAGTGAGGATGCAGTGCTAATTCTTATGTCAATTGTAGGCTGGAAAACGTGTTACTAGAAATAACTGTTTTTTTTTTTGTTTCCTTATCTTTTTTACTTTCGTTGACTCCTTGTGCAGGTACGGCCAGAAGATGTCCTAGAGAAGGCTCTTTGTATGGTTAAAACATCAGAAAAGAATTATCTTTACAAATGCGATCAACTGAAGTCTATTCGGCAAGACCTTACTGTTCAGAGGATTCAGAACGAGCTGACTGTCAAGGTAGTCTCCATAGCCCCTTGTAGTATACTGCATTGTGGTGTTTAATAATTATTCAAACTACTCCCTTACTATTTTCCTTGAGAAAGAGATCATTACATGGTTTATTTTACCTATTCCTTTTTTAATATTTAATCAACCAGAAAATTATTAAGTTAATGTTGAATTATGTGCTCTGTTTCTTATTTTTTGAGGGCACTATTTCCTTGCATGATTGTTTCCCTTGTAACATTTTGACCTCTTGTTTCAGGTTTATGAAACCCATGCACGTTTAGCTATTCAATCTGGAGATTTGGCTGAATATAATCAGGTTTGCCTGTCTTGTTCTGATTTATTTTATTGCGTAAATAAGTAAAATATATATATGTTACCACATGCTGTTCTGCTATCCTTGTTTGCTAGTTGCATTGTGCCAAGGGTAAAGATGCTACTTATAAATGCTAGTGATAATATTCAGTAAGGGCAAATAAGGTAACCGTCAGTAACTTTACATGGCCATATAAGGTGTGCAACAGGCCATGTAAAAGTTATCCCAGTCAAGACCCGTAAAATTCAAAGCCTCTATTTGGATTGTAACTGTATTCCTGGTTGTTTGTAGTTGTGTGTTGGTTTCTTTTAACTGTGAATTTATCAATTTAACAGCCTAGTTTTTAATTGTTTTCTTTGTAACTTTTGCAGTGCCAATCTCAGTTGAAGAGGTTATATGGAGAAGGAGTCAAGGGTTGCAACCTCGAATTCTCTGCTTACAACTTGCTATGCATCATGCTTCACTCTAATAACAAAAGAGATCTGCTTTCATCTATGGCAAGGTATATCTGTCCATAGTAAAATCATGAAGGTTGCAATAGCAGTGGCAGAGCCCCAGCTCTGTATCCTTTCCAGAAATCCTAGCAACGCCACCACATAATAGGAGGATATTTGATTATATTAATCTTATTGTGACCTGAGCCATTGATGCATGTATTTGTTTCAGCTTGCCAAAGGAAGCCAAGAAAGACACAGCTGTGAAGCATGCCCTTGAAGTTCGTTATGCCTTTTCGTCTGGCCACTATGTCATGTTTTTCAAATTGTACAAGGTGGCACCCAACTTGAACTCATGTCTTATGGGTAAAGAGGATCTTTCTCTCAGTCGTATAGCGAAACACATACATATCTATTGCCCTATTGGGCTGACTGTTTCAGTAGCACATACATTGAGATGTTTTCTGTTGTGCTGTTGGATTACAGATCTCTATGTGGACCGAATGCGCTTTGTGGCTATAAAATGCATGTCAAGTCATATCGCCCAACTGTACCAGTTAGATACGCCGCACGGGTTTTGGGATTTGTCGGAATTGATGAAGTTTGTGAGGCTAATGTAGCTCTTGGACTGGAAGAATGTGAGGAATGGTTAAAAGCACATGGTGCTATTCTTTCAGTAGATAATAACAGAGAATTACAGATAGACTCAAAGGTAAAGCTTGAACCAGGATCATGCATTGCACTGTGTTTTGTTACTTTGTTATGTCCTGATATATTGTGATTTTTTGAGCAGCACACTGTTATTGTACTTCTTTTGACAGGTTTCTTCTACTTCTTTGTACTTGCCGGAATCTGAGAATGTTGTTTCTCATGGCGATGCATCTCTGGCTGTGGATGACTTTTTTGACACGAGCATCATAAAATATGTTCTGGTGAGTGCCCCTGTCCCCTCTTTTTGCACTGGTCTTTGGAGGTTCTGCACTACTGCATGTATGCCAGTACCAGTAGAGGTAATTCTCTTAATGCAAAGTAGAAACTCGAAAGATAGATGAATGAAATCCACTGTTTACATGAAACAAATAGGCATCAGGACAGAATACATGCAAGTAGGGGTGACTTTTCTGTATAGTAACACATTGTGCTCTGATACTGCTGTATCACTGGCTGTTCATGCTGGTCTCCATCCTTTTGTATTCTAGTATCTGATAAGGTAAATCCTGAGGGATGAGTTAAACTGGTGTAAATGACCTGCTCAGCGTTATGTTGGGTGGAATTGTGTCAGTCCATCAGATACTTTGCCACCCAGATCTCAAAATGTATATGTTTTGATAAATGTGTCCAAACCGATTCAATGTATTATACTAATCTGTACGCATCCTGGTGACACTAATGTCTCTGATCCTTCACAGATTACAGAACATAATTCATAGGAACTTGAAAAGGCTAGCTTTCTTGCCCTTTTTTTACTTATCTGTACAAGAAAAAAAAATCTGTTTTTTTCTTAATGCTAGTGGGACTCACATCATCTGTGTTTTGCAACCGTTTGGAGTTCAGCTATTCATAACTGGAAACATAAGTAATGATCCCCCGGCTACAATTGGCGTCTTTGCAGTACAACTAAATAACGGGCCAGTTCTATCTGTGGATTTGAATCTAGTCTGCAACTTTATTATAAATGGTCCCTGTTTATATATATGTATGTTGTTTTGGGCAAGGTTGCAGTTAAAATGTGCAAGCTTTACTAATACGACTATACGAGCAGAAGTGAACAAGGGAAAGAAGTTTGTGGCCTCTTGTAGATCATTCCATGTCCAGGGCGAAGAGAGTGTTCGTTCTCGTCTAGTTTTACTTGCAACTTGCTTAGGGATCTGAATGGGTCTTGTCATTTGGTAGTTCGTTGACCTGATCTACAAAAAGCAAGACCAATGGGTCATATGGGCCGACCTTAAAGTCTAAAAAGAGTCGATGTGGCTAGAACTTGACCCACTGGTTTTATAAAATACTTTGGTTTTATAAAGTAATAACATGAAGTATTTGGATGCACATTAATGGCTGTAAAACTGAAGTTCCTTTTGGTCTCTAAAACCATGTAAGCAGCATCGGTTCTGTTGAAAGTTTATGCTCGCGACCATGTCCCTGAAACTACTGAAAGTTTATGCTCCATGAATTAATGAACTATAAGCGCTTGATTGGAGTATTAGTATCTTGATACCTCCGTCGGTCCGTCCACGAACCCGTATATGAAATCCCAAACACTTAATCCAGCGTAATATCAAGGATGTGAGCGGCTGGAAGGTTCTGTGAACGGTCATTTGCTGCAGCGTTAACAAAAAGATGACATCAGAGCCCGCAGCAGTAGAGCACCAGCCGGCTCCAAGCGGAGACAACAGCCTGCGTGCTTGAGGTCGGGGGTTTTAACGGCCCCGGTAAGCTGCTTGAGGTCGGGGGTTTTAACGGCTCCGGTAAGCAGCAGTGCCCTGCGGGTGGCTGCCGAGACGAGACGGACGGCAAGGTTGGCGTGCCGCGCGTGGCACAGTGATGGCGTCGCGTGATGCCAGGTTCGTTCCAGCGGCTGCGGCGCGGCAGATGCGGTGCGCAAAGGCACCGCCACCCTGCGCCAGAGGCAACCGACCGGAGGAATGGGGCCAACGGGAGTAAAACCTTTTCTTTCAACGGAAGGTGTGCCAGTGTGATGTGGTACGGATCCACGGACCTGTCTATTTTCATGTGTGCAGTGCTCTTCGGGACTTGGGGAGTGGGGGTTATGCAAGCGCATGCAAGCGAGCCGAAGTTGTCCGGCGTCGTCAGAATTTATGGATGCCTCTGAGGTATCGCCATTCGTTGCGCTTGCGTCAGGAGGTCAGGTTGTGCGATGATGCGACTACGCGGGAGCGAGGCTTGCATTGTACTGCGGTTATCCGTTGCTTTCGGGTTTCCTATCCGGCAAAGGGGATGCGCTTTTATAGGCTTTACCGCATATAAGCTTTCTGCGCGTATCCATGTGGCCTGTGGGGGTGTGGCGACTTGCGACCTGTACTGGCAACGAACAAATAGATGTCATTCTCGCCTCCCTAGAAATCAACGTTTTTAAACTGCAATTATATATTAAAATATATAAATATTTATGCTAAGTAATTAGTATCATTGAAAAGATCTTTAACTCTAGTATTTTAATAAATTTATCCGGAGATACGCGGACCCTAGTCAAAGTTTGAAAGTTTGGAAGACGCACACCCCATCATCTCAGGGACGGAGGTGTATGCATTTATACGGCAATGGACCCTGGAAAGTTCATCACGTACGTAGTAGACAGCATTTGTTTAGAGCCTCTGTCAGAGCAAAGTTCTTGGCTGCGCTTACACGACATGTATAGGGTAACAACAGAGACAGATGTATTTGATAGATGGATACAGAGAAATGTTCTAACATCGTAACCAAATTGCTTTACCATCAAGGCAGACGGGCCGCCCATATACGTACTTCACCTGCTGACATAAGGAGTATTGCTACTTTGTTTCGCAAAAAAAAAAAAAAAAAGATTACAATTAATGGCAGTCTACCACACTCTTCGTGTAATTTGCTTACCAACCCGTACCGTATTTCTGACATTCAAATATAGAAATGCGGTCAACAGATGTCGAACCTAACGTTCCATTTGCTTTCCTATCGCTTTTTCATGTCAACACGCTCTAGAACATTGACAATGATCATAGCGTAAGCCTATGCAATGTGTTAAGTAAGCCAAGAAGATCTAGACGAACTAATTGTACGCTACGGGTAAATAGTTTAAACATGGAATGTTTATTCTAAACAAGCCACCAAACCAAGGCATTTTTGTGCATGCGTGTAAAACAGGAACGTGTCCAATACTTGCACGGTTACACCCCCACAGAAGATTCCGATCCGACTCCCAAAGAATAAGATATACACATATATACAGTGGTGCCCAATGCAAATGCATGCAAGTTGCCGTTTCCTTCCTAAATCCTCCGTCTCTCGTCACCCACCCAACCTAAATCGCACCGATTCGACGTGGAAGCCAGCTAACCCACCCTCCCCTTCCCGGCTTTCACCTCCGAACCCTCCCCGGTCCCCGCTGAGTCGCTGACCATGCACTCCACGGCGCTCCACGGCGCGTTGGCCACCATCCCGTCTCCTACACCATCGGCCTCGCCGCCCTCCACCGTTTCCTCCCACCTCAGCCCACACGTCCGTACGACCCGCCCGCGCACCAGGACCACGACCCCCGCCATGCCATCCGTTCTCCCCTCCCCAAGCGCCCAATCCACCAGCCTTTAAACTTGACCTCCACGCCTCGATCGCCAAGTCGTAACCATCCCGCAGACCCCATCGGCCGGACCGCACTGGACCCGCACCCGCCTCCTTACTTAAGCTCGGCTCGGCTCGCTTTTGCGCCAGTGGCCAGACACTGCAGCGGCACAGGCACAGCACGTACGTGCGCCAAGGCTGATCCACCGAGCCTGCGCTGTACTGTGTGCTTGCATGCAATGGCGCCCGCCGTGCAGGACCGCCTCCCGTTCCTAGCCTCGCCACCGGCGCCGCCCCCGCCCGTGCGGGAGAGGGCCGGAACCCGTCCTCGCCGAGATGCTACGGCTCGTCGGCGCCGCCACCGTCGACCCGCAGGCCCCCGCGGACGACGACGGCACCACGTCCGTGTTCTCGCTCCCGCTCCCCACCACGCCTGGACGTGACGCCGGCGCCGTCAACGGTGCGGCCGCGACGCCGGCCATCGGGCGGACCGTGCACTTCCGCCTGGCGTTCACCAGCCTCACCTACAGCGTCCGCGCCAAACAGCGCGGGCGCGGGCCCGCCGGGCTGCCCCTGCAGCGCCGCTCCGACCGCGTCACCGCCGCGGCGCCCGACGCGCACGCGCCCCGCACCAGGGCGCTGCTGGACGGCGTCTCCGGGGAGGCGAGGGAGGGCGAGATCCTGGCCGTCATGGGCGCCAGCGGCTCCGGCAAGTCCACGCTCATCGACGCGCTCGCCAACCGCATCTCCCGCGACGCGCTCAAGGGCGGCGTCACGCTCAACGGGGAGCCCCTCACGGGCACCGTCATCAAGTCCATCTCCGCCTACGTCATGCAGGACGACCTGCTGTACCCCATGCTCACCGTCACCGAGACGCTCACCTTCGCCGCCGAGTTCCGTCTCCCGAGGGTGCTGTCGCCGGCCAAGAAGCGCGCGCGCGTGCAGGCGCTCATCGACCAGCTCGGCCCCCGCGCCGCGGCCAACACCATCATCGGCGACGAGGGCCACCGCGGGGTGTCCGGAGGGGAGCGCCGACGGGTGTCCATCGGCACTGACATCATCCACGACCCGATCCTCCTGTTCCTCGACGAGCCCACGTCGGGGCTCGACTCCACCTCCGCGTTCATGGTCGTCAAGGTGCTTCGCCGCATCGCCGAGAGCGGCAGCATTGTCATCACGTCCATCCACCAGCCGAGCCAGCGCATCCTGGGCCTCCTCGACCGCCTCATCCTCCTCTCCGGTGGCAGGACCGTCTTCAGCGGGCCGCCCTCCGCGCTCCCGTCCTACTTCGCCGAGTTTGGGTTCCCGGTGCCCGACGACGAGAACCGCGCCGAGTTCGCGCTCGACCTGATCCGCGAGTTCGAGTCGTCGCCCACGGGGACCAAGCCGCTCGTCGACTTCCACCGCGCGTGGCAGCAGATGCACGCGCGGAGCCCTGGCCAAGGCTCGGATCAGTCGTCGTTGGTAGCGGCGCCGACGATGTCGCTCAAGGAGGCCATCAGCGCGAGCATTTCGCGCGGGAAGCTGGTGTCCGGCTCGGACGTGGCCGGGGAGGCCGCGTCCATGCACACCTACGCCAACCCGTTCTGGGTGGAGATGAAGGTGCTGACGAAGCGGTCAGCGATCAACACGCGTCGCATGCCCGAGCTGTTCCTGATACGCCTCGCAGCGGTGGTGGTCACGGGCGCGATCCTCGCCACCGTCTTCTTCAAGCTGGATCAGTCTCCCAAGGGCGCGCAGGAGCGGCTGGGCTTCTTCGCGTTCGCCATGTCCACCATGTTCTACACCTGCGCCGACGCGCTGCCGGTGTTCCTCCAGGAGCGCTACGTGTTCCTGCGCGAGACGGCCTACGGCGCGTACCGGCGCGCCTCCTACGTGCTCTCCAACACCATCGTCTCCTTCCCGGCGCTGGTGGTGCTCTCCCTCTCCTTCGCCTTCACCACCTTCTTCGCCGTCGGCCTCGCGGGCGGCGTGTCCGGGTTCGCCTTCTACACGCTGGCCATCCTGGCGTCGTTCTGGGCCGGCAGCGGCTTCGTCACGTTCCTCTCCGGCGTGATACCGCACGTGATGATCGGCTACACCGTGGTGGTGGCCATCCTCGCCTACTTCCTGCTCTTCAGCGGCTTCTTCATCAACCGGGACAGGATCCCGGCATACTGGATCTGGTTCCACTACCTGTCGCTCATCAAGTACCCGTTTGAGGGCGTGCTGCAGAACGAGTTCGCCCGCAGCGGCGAGTGCTTCGTGCGGGGCGTGCAGATCTTCGACAACTCCCCGCTGGCGGCGCTGCCAGACGCCGTGAAGGCCCGGGTGCTGGCGTCCATCAGCTCGGCGCTCGGGGTCGGGATCGGCCCCGAGACGTGCGTCGTCACGGGCCGCGGCGTCCTGCACGAGGCCGCGGTGACGCAGCTCGGAAAGTGGGAGTGCCTGCTCGTGACCACGGCCTGGGGTTTCCTCTTCCGGATCTTCTTCTACTTCAGCCTTGTGCTCGGCAGCAAGAACAAGAGGAGGTGATGCCGCCACGGGTACGGACTACGGACATGCTTGCGCGCGCCGTTGTACATTGGAAGGTCGAAGCTCGCTGGCCATGGAGGCCATGCATGGGGAGAAAGTAAAGCGCTCAGAAGAAGGTGAAGGAAGACATAGTTGATTAGGTGGTGATTGTTCATGTTGTTTTATTTTTTGTATTCTTCTTTTTCATGGTGATCGATCTGATGATAGAAATAAGTGGTTTTGCAAGTATACATATGCTTGGATCCACTAGCTTTTTCTTCTTTTTACACGTGTCCAAAGTCGAAAGATTATAAAAAGTAACTGCCGTTCTGTAGTTTTGCTGCTTGAGCAGTCTTCAGTTCACCATGAACTCTGTTCTGTTCTGGTGGTTCTCTGTAGTTGCCTTGCCCTTCCATTAGGTGAATTGTGTTTCGGAGTTTGGAAGCTCTCGTTCTAGTAGGTGCAAAAAATCATCCAGCTTCAATCTTTCTGAGAGGAAGAGGAGCAAAAGCATAACCCTCGTTAAAATTCAAACTGTATATAGGAAGGACAAGCCACAACTACTCGATCTTCTCATCCATCTTGTTGTGTTGTTCATGTGATACACATAGATGCCATGGAGTAGTACATCATTAACATAGTGTTTTTTGTTGTTGTTGGTAGTACTACTACATGAAAACACAGATGGAGTTAGATATTAACCCGTGTGTGACCCTGTGAAGAGGTTGGTTACAGTTAGCTGCATCATATCCAGATGGCCATATCGGTACTTTGTGGGTCATATTTTAATGATGGATATTACTGTGTTAAGTACGTGTCGTCCCGTGAGTCGTGACTCCTGATTGGCTCTGCTATACTTTAACCTCACCTTCTGCAACGCAGCACCTATATATCTATCAAGTTCGAGAGAGACTTGACGTGGTCCGATCTCGTATTGGAGGCCGGCCGGTGCCGGTGCCTGTTGCAGTGCAGCAACAAGAACCAACTACATGCACGATGCGTTTCCGTGCTCTCAACCTCTGCAGAGGTCGTTGCTTGTTGGGCAAACGAATTTCTATTGGAAAGCGAGCAGCGCGCATGCCCTGGCCCTGCCCTGAATGCGATCGGCGACACGGCGTGGACGGCCTGACGGCCGAGGAATTTTATAGATGAGCTGCACCACACCAAACCGGGCGAGGCAGAGAGGCTGATTCCGAGACGGCAGGACCTTGCTGCATCTGGAAACTCTTTTCCAATGCATGCATGCATACGATGCCTAGGTTCGCCTTGCCGTGCAGGTCAACGATCGCTCAACAAACTCGCACCGGACCCCGATCGTCCTTGACTGTGACTGGTATATACATCCCGGACGTTGTTACTATGTTTCTGCCTGTTCCCTGCTGCATGCTACATGCTACTATATTGAAAAACAGCTACCAAGGTCTTACGAGATTCTTACATGGTTCAACAGAAGAAGGCAAAGGCAACACGAAACAAAACGGCAGATAATATGTATAATAAGTTGCCTATGACCGCAGAAACATACCACTTAATCCAAACCAGCTTTCTTTCGAAAATTCCACTTAAACTTGTTTTTTTCTCATTTTGAATGAATGCTAAATATACAAGATTTTTGACTTGCAAATTTAGTTTTTGGAGTTGATACATTAAATTGGACTAAAAAAGACACGGCTACCTTATAATTTGTCAACATCTCGATTATTAAAACGGAGATTGGTTAAATGGTTGGATTGGACGACGAAAGGCCATGCCTTTTAATTGTTGGGTTTCATCAGTTGTTGCATGGACCCACATATTTTTTTTTTTTTGTGATTACTACTCCTTGCTAAAAGAATATCATCGTTAAATTCTAAAATTTCACTAGTGTAAATCATCCGGTGGCTCATAAAAATACTATGAAAATCCGATGTCAAGTCATTGCATGAAAACTTGCATTGAAAGTAAAGAGGACAGATTCCACCGCAGAAACCCAATTTGCTAACCAACTAGAGCAATGCTATGTTCGCATAGTTCTGCTACATGGTACTACTGTTCCACCTGAAAATTGTTGTCTGAATGAGCAGATCATTGGGCATTTGGGCTCCATCAACCGTACACGCAACGCGTGTGTCCTCGTTGGACCTTGGACGCCAGCCTAATTCCGCTGCCTGATGGGAGACAATCTGAAGCAAACGGGACAAGAGCAAAGCCCAGAGCTAGGCGGCCCAATTTGTGTGGTTCAGAGTGGGTAAACGTGCTTGCTAGCGCAGACTAAAAACCTGGAGAGGTTTGAAGTAAGAGACTGTATCAAACGTATGAACACCATTTTTTCCCCGAAGCGAATAATTCTGCTGCTTGCTTTCCTGTATCTTGCTGTTCTTCTCTGCCCCCTTTCAGTTCTCCAAATTATTCGTCCTTCTATCTGTTGTGCTAACACAGCCCGGCCCCTAGCAAGTCTGCAACTACTTCACGGAGGAAAAGAGGCGAAGGCCACGACGATCTCGCTCTCTGTCCCGGCCGCCATCGAGATGTGGCTCTTCCTGGCCATGGCGGAGTCCGATCCTTTGGTCTGCACTTCTTGATCCTACATATTCTGTTCTTTGCGTCAGGCTTTTGGAATCGTTGCCCTTAGCTTCGCCGAGTGGCTGCTGGTATTGATCCTGGCGTTTCCGGTGATCATCACAGATGAGGTCCTCAATTAAACTGGTGCGACGGTGCATGCTTCGACTCAATACATCATCCATAAAGCTCACGGCTGACTGAAACTCGCATGAAATGTGAATGTGTACTGAAAGGGGTGAAGGCAGAGACTGAAGAGACAAATGTGGTGATAGTCGTCTAGCACACCATCGGTGCACGTATCAGTCAGTCTATCATGTGCAGAAATAATTACCACAAAGAGATTTCAATTGGTCTTCCATGTAACCAGAATTGTTGAAACTCGGCTCTGAGGCACAGGAACTTTCAGTCCATTTTCGCCTCTACATTTGTACCGTATGACGCCCCTGAACCTGGTGAATGGGGATGGAAACTAAATCGAGCAGTCTTCATACTCAATGGCCAGTAGCATGGCATGGCCGTGAACCAGCATAAAAACCAACCAGGACGTAACGCCCAGGTGATCCGAACAACAGGCATGAAACATATTCCTCTCATATAATTCATAGAAGAATTATAAAAGTTAACTTTTAACAACATTTATGAAAAGGTGTGGTTTGATGAATACGGAATACCCGATCGAACTCGTCCAGGACGCCGACGACGCCCGCTTTTGCTAGAGAACGCCGGCAGCCTGTTGGCATTTGGCAAAACGGCCTGGCGTTCGGCTGGCGGCTGGGCACATATGGCGCGGGCCGGGCCGAGAGGCACCGTTTGGGGCCAAAAAAGGTTGGGCGGAGTGCCGGCGCACGGTGGTGGATTGCGAGGATGATCGACTGGATTAATGGAAGCTGTCAAGAACTCAAGATGCCGTGACTTTTTTTTGCATCATTTTCTCGGAAGCGCGGGCCGGGCTGAACATTTAGGAAGATCCCGAAATAGAGACGGAAATTACCAAGCCCCGATTCGCCAGGGCTGGAAGAGCCCGTTTAGGACCAGCTATAGCCACCGTTGGATTTGAAGTTTGTTGGAGAAATTAACATGGTTCATACCTGTGTTTAGCCTAGAATGAATAATAGGCGGCCCAATTTGTGTGGTTCAGAGGGTAAACGTTCATTCCAAATTGTAATTTCCTTACAAATTATATTTGTTTTGATTTTTGTTTTGCAGAAACATATTTGTTCTGATTTTTATAGGTATTAGAAAGCCAGAAACCAAACTGTTCGCATTAATTTATAATTAGTTTGATTTTTACGGGTCCATAGCTAGAAAATCCAGAATGACTTGAAATAGTGGACGTAAGATTGCTGTGTTTAATCTAAAGTAATAATATTTTTTCCTAGACCGAATATAGTTTAATGTGCGCACAGCTCCCTCGCTGTCTTGCTATTCCATTTCCAGGACGCCGACGGGTGTTTGGTTGGTGAAAATGGCGTTTTTGGAGGCACCGGGGCAAAGGTTGGGCGGAGTGCCGGCGCACGGTGGTGGATTGCGAGGGATGATCGACTGGATTAATGGAACTTTTCAAGATGCCGTTTGTATTTGATAATTATTTACCAAGCCCCGATTATTATGAACTATAGCCACCGTTGGATTTGAAGTTTGTTGGAGAAATTAACATGGTTCATACCTGTGTTTAAAAGATTTTGTAATTTGCCATGAAACATATTTTTCAGTCAAACTTTGTAATTAGTTTATTTTATTTCAGAAACTATATTTAATCTTAGTCGTGTGTTTTTTTTCCTAGACCGAATATAGATTCGATGTGATGGGTCAAAAAAAGATTTGGGGTTATTTTATTTAACTATGTAAGCGCTTTTTGGGTGCTTGCATGGGAACCGAACACAGCCTCTGTACTGCGAATCAGCTTAGGTGGACATGGACACTCACGGTAGAGGCGAACACAAAGCAATTGACCGAACATATACCAACGCTGCCAGTTCATTGTCTGTACTACTTCTGTCCTCTCAGATGTTCAAATTGAGGTACCAAAAGGCTGCAATAAGCTCAATCTCAGAAAGCCGAGCTAAGAATGGAACACAACACAAATAGCAAAAATATCAAGAAACACGGTAAACATTAACTAAAACTGAAACTCACTAGCCAAGTAACTATAACTGAACCTGAAGATCATCCAATAGCTTTGTCCATAACCCACACAAACACACACACACGCACACCTGTTTCTCAAGCCCAGATGATTTAAGCTAATACAGAACACAGCAAGAAGTATGCCGAGTTATTGGCAGACCTGTTTCATTCAGGCCGATTTTCACTCACTACTTCACTAGTGACTCCAACACGTGGTTGTCTGTAGGTGGTTGAGCGGCTCGTTTGGTTCCAGCCACTCTTATGAACCTCAGCAGCCCGAAAGTGATGCACGAACAAGAATGCCAGTTTTCAGCAAAAGTATCCGCTTGCAAGTCGAAATCCCAACAACCATCTGAAAAATTCAGAACCTGCTTCCAGCAATGACATAGCTTTACAGGACACAGCAACATGATGCTTCAATGCAATCCCCAGTCCAAGCACTAATAAATCATCCATTCAGAGGAAATATAACACTGAAAAAGCAAGAATTGGGAAACCAAGACTTGGCAAAATGGCAATATTGATTGAATAACCCTTACTTTTGCAACACAAGAAATCTAGTTATCACAAGTCCATTGGCAGTTTCCAAAACTAAAAGGAGTGGAGAAGATTTACCACAGTACATAGACAAATATTAGCTAAACCCTGAATCTGTATAGTATGATCAACATGAAACTGAATGGGAGATGGCTGTATTCCCATGTCATTGGACATCCACATGGTCTTCTAGAGCTCAAACTCCTCCTCACGGAGCGCCATCTCTGCGGCTTCCTCATCGTCCTCGTCAAGTGCAAAGTACTGGTTCCTCTCAGCTGGCCTGAACATGTAGAACATGAACATGTAGAATGCCATGGTGGCCACCTCCTCGGCTGCAACGCTCACCCATCTGTACTTGTAGTTAGTAATTGTCTTGAGGGCATACACAATGATCCTAGTGAAGTACAAGTATCCAATCACAACAACATAGAACTGGCGGAAGAGCGTGAGCTTGGCGAGGGTTCTGGCCGCCTTGCCGTCTGTCTTGGATGACTCCCGCAGAGAACGCATCGACCACACGACTGGGAAGAGCACAGCGCAGCAGCAGGCGACATCAACAAAGAGGAAGATCTGGTTCCATGTCACCCATCCCTGCAAGAATGGGCCAGTCTCGCCGACCACAGCGGCGGCGATGTTAGCTGCAACCTGCAGAGGGATCACCACCATGAGGACCTTCTTCTCCTTGTCCTGCAGGAATGGCTTCAGGAACGACCACCCAGTCCCAATCAGCGCAATCACGGCGAACAAGATGACGCCCTTGACGAGCTGGAACAGGTAGAACATGACGTCCCACCCGTGCGGCGTCCCCGCGGTGCGGATGTAGTGCTGGTCCTCGGCCGCCGAGATGCAGTAGAGCATCCTTGCGACGAGCAGGCCCGACATGAGGTGGTGGATGCGGTGCGCGGAGAGGCGGTTGCGGTGGAGGGTGACGTAGAGCCAACCGGCCAGGAACAAGACATAGCAGACGGCGAAGGCGGCGTAGATCCCCGGGACGGGGGCCATGCCGACGGAGAGGTAGTCCTTGGTGCCGTCTGGGTTGATGTTGTACATCTCGGTGCGGACCTCCATGGTGACGCTGGTCTCCGGCGCGCAGTTGGCGAAGAAGAGGCTGTACTCGTCGGGGTGGGTGACGGGGAAAGGATCGGAAGTCCTGTTGTCGAAGGTGAAGAGCGGCTTCACGTAGGGGCTGGAGAGGACGCAGGTCGGGGAGGACTCCGGGTTGGGGTTCAGATCCGTGGGCGCCGGCTGATCGTAGATGGCCTCGAATAGCGACTCGTCGGAGAGGAGGAAGAAGCCGAGCTGTGCGAGGTCGGGCTTAGCGAGCGTGGAGGAGGCCTTGACGCCGGTGACGGAGATGGCCACCATGCCTTTGAGGCCGAAGCCGAACTTCTCGAAGAGGATGGAGCCGCGGGAATCGTCCTTGAAGGACTCCTGCTTGATCTCCGCCGCCGCCGGATGGAGAAGGGCCCCGGCGACGGCGAGGAGGAGGACCGCGCGGGCGGCGGCGGCGAGGCCCATCGCGGCGAGATCTGGGTGGAGATGGGGAGGCGGAGCGGGGGAGGTGCGCGAATTAGCCGGACGGACGGGACGGAGGTGTTTTCCCTTTTCTTCTGGGCTTTGGGAGTCTGCTGAGGGGCCCATGCGCCGTCGGATCTGCTTCGAGATTGGCGACCGACCCCCGTGGTGGGAGACTTTGACCCGGGAAGCTTAGCAGGAAAGCAACGCCGGGCGGCTTCATGTCAGTCGGAGCGTTTGATCCTGATCGAACGGTCTCCAAGCACGACGCTATGGTCCAATAAAATGCCGGCGAACACGCCAATGATGCAACTGCGCCACTTGCTACGAAGTTTGGCAGCAATCTAGTCCGGTCAAGCACGGTGTACTACTGCTAGTAGACTAAAAAATACTATTCTAGTTGACGAATGGCGAGACAACGGCCTGCCCCTGCCCGGTCAAGTTAAGCAAATTGTTGGACGTGCCCGAGACGGAGAGCTTTATGCACCGTCTTCAGGGCCATCACGCGGCGGGCGGGCGGGCGGCCCGAAGATCGACGTGCTTGACCATTGGAAAGCTACTTCCTCTCGTCCATGTAGAGTTCGTCGTTTTTGATTTAACTTCGTGTTTGACCATCCGCCTTATTCAAAATATTTATGTAAATCATAAAATAAATTAATCAATATTCAAGTATCTTCATTGATAAAATAAGTCGCACCAAAATAAATTATATTTGTGCAAAAAATTTGAATAAGACGAAGATCGAATAAGACAAGACGGAATCCAGGGGGTGACAAACTCAATGGGACGGAGGGAGTAGCTCCCAAAAGGCTTTATTCTGCTTTACTCTCTCCATAACTAATAAAACTACGGCCTCGTTTAGTTGGCAAGTTTTTGTACCCAAATTCAAGTTTTTAGTCTCTCTCCATCATATCACATTAAATACACCAAAAAGACATATATTCGAACAATAAATGTAGGTAAAAAAATAACTAATTACACAGGTTACAGACATACATCACGAGACGAATCTTTTGAGCCTAGTTAGTCTATGATTGAACAATGTTTACCAAATACAAACGAAAATACTAGAGTTCTAACAATGCTTTTGGTAAGTTTTTTTGCCCAATGCTTCTGGGGTTCAAATTTTTCTCAAATTAATGGTCACATATAGGCCTGTACACGCTGAGCTCTAGGGTGACAGTGCAACAACCACAGGCCGGTTCGTGGTCGTGAATGAAATAAAAAAAGGGAAATAAAAAAAATCAACGGAGCCTCGCTCCATCCAGAGATTGCCCGCGACTTCGCATACGCGCATCTTAGACAGGTGGCTAAACTGTGAAAGCCCCAAGCTGTCGGTTGTTTATTTTTAATTGTGCACTGAACTGGCTTCTGAACTTTGAGTGACAGCTTTATAGGGGTATTTGTGTAATTTGCCACCTGCATTGATATGTGTGCCAAGGTGTTAGATGTATTTTTATTAGCTGGACGGAGGGAGTATATTTTTTTTGTCTTTTAGCTTATGAGAGCCGTTTGACTTTTCAAAGAAATATCCAAAATTCTATCCGACTAAAATTGGCTAAAAGCCTAAACAAATAGGGCCCGAATATGTATAATCTGACCCGTGACAGAGTCAGGAAAAAAAATTAGGTTGGGCTAATAAAGTTCTAACTATGTTTGTCCCCTCCTAATCTATCTATATAATTATACATAAAATATAAGGATGGGTTTAGGAGGAGCTCCACTTACTTGCAGTCCGTAGGAGCGGCCGGAGCCCGAGTTACCCGGGTGCTAGATCCGTCCCTGACACCCATATGCTCGTTTTGTTTTTATTTCGCGAGGTGGTAGTAATTGTACAAAACGGAACAGTGATGCATAAATGGCATGTTTAGACGATGTTTGGTTCTAGTTTTTTTTTTATTGGACTAAAAAGGTTTCTAAAAGTCTCTAAGGTTAGTCTCAATGGAGTTTCAAAAGAGTTTCATGAGCATTAACTAGGTTGATGTGGCACAGTATTAATGATGAGAGAGATGTTTCGGTCAAAAAAAAAAAATGATGAGAGAGACGATAAGAGTTTCATGAGAATAGAGAGAGTTTCATGGCACGGTATTTAGAATTGGGTCTTCAATTTATTTTGTCATAATAAATTCTTTGGGGGTTATAATAATTTGGTCGATTCCTCTTTAGGTCTAGTTTGCTTCTAGTTTCGATGTTGAAAAAAAAACCCAATGGTTTCGTGTAGACATGGGGAGAAGCCGCTGACGGAGAGAGGACGGCCTGCTGGGTCAAGCAAATTGTTCGACGAGCCGGAGACGGAGAGGTTTATCCTTTATGTACTCTTTCCTTTATCACGTCCTGCTGGGTCAAGCAAATTGTCGTGTTGGTGCCCATCTTGTATATTCCCTTCATGTGCTCGCATCCGATCCCCAGCCGGATGAGCCAAAGAGCATGTACAACATCCATTAATATACCGCTCATATGAATGGTCTCCACGAGGAGGCATGGGCACGGACATGTGTTCACGTGCATATGAAGTTATTATTATTGTTTAAAGCTAGGAGAAACAATTTTAAAAATCAAACTACCACAAAAAGGAAAAAGGCAGGTCCGCTTCGTACGAGGGCCTAGGCAACCGCCGCCGCTCCTCTCTACCACCGGCACCGCTGGTCCCCTTCACTTCCCCTCCGGCATCCTAGCCGGAGGCTGAAGGGAGTGGGGATCCATTGTTTTTCAATAATTTTTTTCTAGTAGATCGAGTTCTTAGGGTTAGTGTCTCTCCATGTCTGATGGAGTTTAGGGTTCCGGCGATGGTGTCGTCATCGGCACACGACAAATAAAGTTTCGGGTACGGGTACCGGTGGTGCTTCGCCGTCTTTGTCGAATAATTGGTGTCGGGTATGTGAGCTGCGGTAATCCTCATGGGTTTGTGGTTCTTCTTAAACCAAATTTGGGTTTCTTGGCGGCGGTGGATGTTTTCGGTCGTTGGTCCTCGGGCCGGCGGGGCGGCAATTTTTTTTTCCTCTTTCCTTTTCCCAAGGGGTTTGGCCGATTTTCTTTCAACGGAATCGATTCGCTTGGTGATCCGGGCGATGGATGATGCGGCTTTTCCAATGCTTGGTGTTTCTTGGCGGAAACAAAGGTGGACATGGATCATTGTGGTGGTGTCGATGGCAAGTTTGGAGATCGAGCGAGGAAGATGAGATTGGATCTTGACGACTCAATTGTAATTTTCTTTTTACTTTAAAGTTCCGTTTGTAATAGGGGGAGGATGTCTTGTGCGATGATTAATATATCTTCCTTTTCGCAAAAAAATCAAACTACCACAGTACCACTCCTCCAAAGACGAGGCTGGAGCGATGGCAGTTATCAGCGCAACACGAGAGGATCAAGAATAATAAGGTGCGGTGAGGCCGCACCCACCACCACCAGGCTACCAGGCAAAAGTCGGTGGGCGTATGCGACGCGTCGCGGTGGCCGCCGACGACCAGCGTGCCCCCCTCACTTTTTTTTTTTTTTTTTTTGAGCATAGCGCCAACGAATCGGTTCGAGGCGGAGCAACGAGTGAAATGGAGGGAAAAAGTCCACGGATTCCCTTTATCACGAAAGTTCACTTTTCCTCCCTCAACTCGAAAACCCGGACATATCACCTCCCTCAACTTTTCAAACCATGCAAAATTCGTCCCTCGAGCGGTTTTGAAGGTGGATTTGCTACAGTAACCGTGGTTTGCTACAGTGTCAGTGGGTTTGCTACAGTACCAGTACCTTTTCTTTTTAAAAAAAATCTGTTGAATCTTTGAAAAATTATAATAAATCATAGAAAAATCATAAAATAAAAAATTCAATTTTGTTGGACTCCATATGATTAGATCTACACAGTGAATATATAATTTGATATGCTTTAGTATAAAGTTTTTGCTAAAAAGATTTTGTCTTTTTTTTTTATTTATTTTAGCTTTAAAATGAATCTTTAAAAAATCATAAAAAAGCAAATCAAACACGGTGAAAAATCATAAAATAAAAAATCAATTTTGTTAGACTCCACATGAGTAGATCTAACGGTGAATATATAATATAGTGTGCTTTTGTCTAACAAAATAATTATAGAAATTCACAATTATAAATATAAAAGAAAAAAGACAAAACCAGTAGCAAAGGACTGAAGCATATCATATTATATATTCAATCTTTAGATCTTTGGACTCCAATAAAATTGGATTTTTTATTTTATGATTTTTCTATAATTTACTATGATTTTTTAAAGATTAAATCGGATTTTTTAAAAAAGAAAAGGCAAAGACACTGTTACTGTAGCAAACCCACTTCTACTGTAGCAAACCACGATTACTATGTAGCAAATCCACCTTCAAAACCGCTCTATAAGGGAGGTAATTTGCATGGTTAAAAATTTTAAGGGAGGTGATATGTCGGTTGGTTGGGGAGGAAAAGAAAATTTTGTGATAGTTGTTTTTTAAGGGGTAAGTGAATCGAGACTTTTTCCTGAAATGGAAGCACGACACGTTATGGCCCATGGGCCAGGGACCCACTAAGATGGGAGCGAGAGCAACTGATTGCCCCGGTCCGAAGCTCCATTTTTCCGTGGGCCTGTGAATGGATCGAGCTTCTGTTACCGAAAGGAACATCTTAGTGGGCTGTGAGGCGAATGGCATCGCCCAGATAAGTTGGTTCCATTTGTAGTCGTTTGCTACCAGTGCATTCTCATTCTGGGCTCCCCTAAAAAAAACCAGTGCATTCTGGGCGATAAATCAACTCTCTGGCAGAAAGGGCGAGTGCTCGAGTACGTGGCTCTCAAGTCTGCCTCACCAGAGTCTCAGATATCAAACTTGTGTAGGGTAATAGAATATAGTGTGTTTGGTCGGTTTGCAGAAAACTCGAGTCCTATTGTCAAAGCTGACAGTGTCACTCTGACATGTACGCAGGCGAGCCAAATGTATTGTTTCCAGTACTTCCACGTTTTGGTCATCAATGTTAGGTGCTCCAACCCTATCTGGCTACCTCACGCATATGACATATCGACCCTGTGGTCAAATGACACGCTATATACGTACTGGTAAAACGACACGGTTAGTTTTGCCCCATGCATGGTATCGTGATCGTGAAGCTGGAGTAGTTGGTAAGACTCGTGCTTTTAGCATTATATGCAGATCTGTAAGGTGTCCCCAAGCTAGAGCTCGAGCCACAGGTCGTGTTATTTTGGCGCAGCTAGTTCTGAAGAAAAGTCCGAGCTTACCTAACTGAACCAAACAGTAGTGGAAGATACAAAAAGCCAGTCTCTCTGGCAGCCTGGCGTATGCGCTGCGTCTGCAAGTCTGAAGCAACGCAACCCTTTCGCGGAAGCAGGTCTTCAGTGCGAACTCGAAGCAGTACAGGTAGCATGATGTTGGTGCGTGTACCATACTGTACAAACATCGTTAAAAATAAGTCTCCATAGCAGCCACTTTCCATAAAAATAAGCGTTTTTTCCCCTTGAAAAGAGGCATTTGTTCCATTCGTCTAGAATAAGTTATCTCCAGTCACATCGCAGGATGTCTGCTGTACAAAGCAATCTTGCCGGTTTTTGACGCGTTGCGCATGAACCGTATTCGGCTTAGTGGGGGCTTCATGGCTACGCACGATGCATCATCCAAAGGTTACTGCTTAATGCCATAAGCAACACGGAGTTATCATGGTAATTAGAACCTGCAGAGACAAGCGGTCAAAATTCAGCACGAACTTTCCGTCCTTAAGTTACTATAGAGACCCTGAATTGCCCCGAGAACAGAAGCTTTGTGCTTCGGTTCCAAGTTTGGAGACGCGGCAAAGAACACCTCGAGCTCTGAGACCTTTCAGAGGCCGGGGACCTCCTTTCCAATATCTGACTCTGTGTATGGCGCAAAAAGAATTGGACTCCCACCACGAAGTGTCTGGGCAGCTGTGGCCTGGAACGGGGAAACAAAATTCAGTACATATACAGGTAAAGCATCTTGCAGCTTGTTAAGCTACTGTGCAAGATAAGAACTATAAGATAAATAACTACTCTACCCTAAGCTAATCGTTTTTAGGCTTTACACTGTCGCCTATCACGCGCAATGAATCTTCACGTACAATCATGTCAATGCAGCATGTCACTGAGCTAGTAAGAGGGATGGTTATGAATTGCGGAATTTGGCAGGCGTGGTGCACTATTTACAATATTCCCGAGTGCTAAAAAGTTTGCGGTGGCAAAGCATGGCTCTTTTTCAAGTTTGGTACGTTGGTCTTCAAGACAAAGGGGGAAAAAAAAGCTTTCCGAGTTCCAACCACCGGCAACCATGTAACAGTGCCTGCAATTGAGTTCATATATATACATTTAGGCCTGCAATTCAGCAGACTAAACCCTTCGGGGTTGTAAACTCGGTACGGCGATTAGTGTGTTAGGCACTTGATCCACACCTAACCTAGCTAGCTGACACCCCTTTTTCTAATTAGCTTTCACCTGAAAAAGAATACAGACCTACAAGACGTCAATGTGTTAGGTTAGATGATGTCTTGGGTTAGGGCTGGGCTGATGTTATTCCTTAGATTAGATATCTTTAAGCAATTTGCCGAATGTTGGTTAGTGCTCTAGCTGGTGCTAAGGGTACAAGGGATATAAAGCAGAATCAGAAACATATTATAACATTTGCAGCAAATGAAATCACTAAAATTTGTATGTAAAGATATAACTTACCACGAAAATAAGGAATATTTTTGTTTGCTGAAATGTGAAGATACTTAGGCTTTTTTTGCTTCGGCAGGCTCTGATAGATCTGCACAAAAAATGAAATGAGTCAGTGAGTGGTTAGAACCAACCAACGCCTTTTAAAATTTGAGCAGAGAGAAGACAGGATAGAAACCCCAAACAAGTCCAGTTAGAAATAGCATAAGTTTAGACAGATTCTATAATGCACAGAAGCCTCGATGAGAGCTGATGCATGCGCAGTTGTCAATAATTACATCAAACTCCAATGAGACAAAGTTGACAAGGGATTCCAGGATGGACCGGCATCAACAAGCAGACCCATGTAAACAAACAACACCCAGCCGCGCACGCTCAGTTTGGACAGGTAACTTAAACAAGGGGCCTAATCTCTTGCACCTGATGTCACCTTCACACTTCCAAAGGTTGACATAAAGATTGAATAAACAAATGGCACCTTGCTCCATGTTTTGAGGGCATGCGTTCTCCCTTTTAGATTTAAAATAGAGCACTCATACGTAACATTGTAACAAGGTCAATCACCAAAATATTTTACCTTTACAAGAAACTTATTGTATTTCACAGTCAGATTGTCTCATGTGCAGTCCCATAAGGTCTGTCTTTTTCTTTCAAAAAAGAAGGCCTTTAAAATTTCAAGTTTCAACCCAAGCCATCATCAGGTAACCCCAAAAAATTTGAAAACAACTTCCAACACTTGCTTCAAAGAATATGAAGCTTCCAAGTGCACCTGTCCAGTTAACATGCAGACCAAGTGGTGTGAAGGCCCCACATATCAGTAGGCATTTTGTAAACAATTTATCAGCAAAAGTGATCACCTCGTAAGCCTAGCTCTTAATGGTGGCCTTGTAAATGTAACCCTACACATCCAAACAAAAATAGTAGCTTCTGTCATGAAAAGAGGAGAAGCATGCCAAGGAAGGAATAGGTATAAAATAACCTAATCACATAAAAGCACTGCAGCCATATAGATCAATAATAGAGAAAAACAGTTATTTCACAACACGGTGCTGCATTACATATAGCCGCGACAGAAAGAGGATTAGATGCAAACAGAAGGCAGATCATGGAGCACAGATAGGTCCCTCGTAAGAAGTATAAGCCAATTTATAAACCTCTCTAGCTACAGGGATTCTGCTTTAAAGCATGCTAAAACTTCTTCCACTCCCTTCCTAAAACACAACCACCACCTCTGCCAAGACCAACCCAAACCAGAAGACACAAGTCACCAAACACACAAAGCAAGGCAAGAACAATGGCAAAACATAGCCCCCAAATCCATGACCAACTACTCCAAGAAGAGGACTACATAGACATGGATCTGAGCTCACCAGCAGCATCAGAAGCGGCCACCACCACCGCAAGCTTGCTCTGCTACAACAGTGCCATGGCAGCCTCGCCACAACACTCGCGAGAATTTGAATTCCACATGTCGGCTCCACCTGACCAGTGGGAGCCCGTGGCATCCCCAGCAGATGAGCTCTTCTACAAGGGCAAGCTGCTACCACTCCATCTTCCACCACGCATCCAGATGGTTGAGAAGCTACTTGAGAGTGCAGCTGAGAAGGGCTTACTTTCAGCAAGCACTGCCCCAGCAACACCATACCAGTCATGCAATGTATCAGCAGCAAACTCATGTTATGCCAGTGGTGAACTCAATGCAGAGTACTACTTCCATGAGTGCATATCCAATGGTAGTGATGCTGCCGGGGAGGCGTCGGCCTGTGAGAAGAAGCCATGGTCCAAGAAGCTCAAGTTCATCAGGCACCTCAACCTCGGTCTCAAGCTCAAGGCATCAAAAGCTTATCTGAAGACAATATTTGCTACTAAAGGAGGGAATACAGATGGCAAGAATGGTGTACCTAGAGAAAGTGAGTTGTCCAATGCACAGTTCAACACCTGGAGGAAGAACCCGTTTGGCCATATCAGAAGCAAAAGGTACATAGCCTCACCCATCAGCAATAGCACCACAGTAGGAGGCAAGTTTAAAGAGGACGAGTGTGGCCATAGAAGATCCTTCTCCAGCGTCATCATCCGATACTCATCATCAAACAAGACATCCTCTGTTTCATCATCGTCATGTTCTTCGTCAAATTCATCCTCCTTCTCAATCCCAAGCTCAAATGACTCTGGTGTTGGACCAGTGCTGAGGAGGAGTAGCAGTGCAAGTTCAGAGATGGACAATCCAATTCAGGCGCGATAGCATACTGCAAGAAGTCACAGCAGCTCGCCTCAGTGAGGAAGAGTGCAAGCGACGCAGGATTCCGTTTCATGTCATCATCAGCATCAAAAATAGCAGCAGAATCTGAAGATGCTGAGGGCATATTTGAGATTACCCAAAGTACAAATGTAAATTCAATGTCCCCCAATAGTTCTGTACTCTTTTGATCTTGGGCTTTCTGTAGATATGATATATGTCTGATATTATGGCCTTCAGAAATATCAATGTAAGCAATTTCTGTTTAAAAGGACAAATATGAAGAATTTCCTCATTTTTATTTGTCTTCAAAATTAGGATGTAGCATTTAATATTTTCTCCAATCAGTGTCTTTAGCCACATTCATGCGCTGTGACCAAAATGAAAGGTGCTAGGGCACAGCCAACTATTTTTAGTTAGTTGTGGTTTATACTGGTTGTATATATTCACATATATAGAAGTTTCTAATTAAAGACTACATGATTCCTGTTTCTTGAACAAATCACAAAAACCATACTCTTGAAAGATATAGCTACAGTAGCTATGCACGATCATATCTTTACATTAATTCAAAATGCCCAACTTGGACAAAAAAAAAATGTTACATCAATTGGCCTCCATATTAAGATATACTACTAAGAATACCATACATTCATGTCAACCAAGGAACACGCAAATGTTACACCAGTGACCTTATTTTGAAAATTTAAAAAAGACACTGTAGCCTACATTTATAAAATGTTAAGACATGAAATCATGAAGGGTAAACTCTTTTTCTTGCCGTGACAAACAAAAAAAGGAGTATCCTTTATACAGAACATTTTATAAATTTTACTTACATGTGCATACTACCTCGTCTTTAGAGTGTCAAACAAGCATGGAATCGTTCCCGAGGGGAGGGGAGGGGTTCCTTGTATGCACTGTTGCAAGAAATGTTAAAAATTTAATAACAATAGATAAGCATAAAAATGTTACACTTCCACTTATTGACTCGAACCTTATGTTTGCTGAAACAGTTTTCAGGCTTTCTTTTCATCTACCAGTTGTCACTTCAGATTTCGAATTTCTCCTAGCTTGATTATCCTGAAGTATCAATGAATGTTCATTGTGACAAAAGCAGAAGTGTAAGAGGTTCCATAACAAGTTAGGTAGGTCAAGAACACTATACAATAGAAGATGAATTTCTAGGATAAATCTAACAGCCCCAGCTGTCTATCTCTGCATTAACTCTGTTTGTCCTGTGATTTTGTGAGTAAGTTGGAAAATGTAGTTCTATTTTTACTCATCTTTGGGAACAAGAAAGCTGCAGAGAAATGGAAAAATCAGTTTATTTCCATCATATTGAATTTTTCAACTCAGTGGTTTTCCTCATTTACATACCTAGCAATGCTGAAACTACAATAACAGATCAGATGTAACAATATCAGCACAGGCGTCACGGATTGTCATTAAAGAATACTGCTTGCCAGAATCTATCCCAATCGAAACAAAAGAAAGACAATCAAGGGAACACTACATTCCTTAACTTCAAAGCAGAACATATACTGATGAAATGGCCAAATGAAAGACAGGAATCCTTAAACTAAGAGAGCATGTTGACAAAAGGCAGGGCAAGATTAAAGCAAAAGGTAAGCAGAGCTATCCACTACATTGATGATGTTGAGCAATGTAAGGACTGAGAGCAACATAATAGGGCCTACTTTACACCTGCCTACCTCTTAAGCACAAATATTTAGCCTATGTATGCATAAGCCAAATCTTATGCATCTTTGCATGATTCATCAAGCTGCCTCCTTTCGCCTTTCTAGTCCTGCAAGAATTTTGAGTCTGTTAGGACTGTTGTGCCAACTTTACTACTCCCTCCCTCTCTCACTCTCTCTTTTTCTTTTTTTGAGGGAAATTCCAACTCTCTAATTAGTATAACCAAAGTAATCAGTGACAGACCAAACGAGTCTTTTATCCCGTCAGTGATACCTGCACCGAAGTATACCAGGACATGTGCATCCCAGTGACCATTTCAAAAACCGAAAAGGTGAATATCATAAACAGTATCATCACAGCTTCGGTAAATATAGCCGCATATGCTGTTGCTGACGTGATGAGTAGCCAGTATACTTCAGTGTTACATTACATTAATCGTTGTGGCAGAAATTTCATGTGTTCAACATAAGACTGAACAGTTTACGAATACAGAAAGCAAAATAACAAAAACAAAAGTACATCCACAGTGAACTGGTAATCCTTAATATCAATCGGTTTCCAGCCATGATCACCAAATACACTCTAACTTGAAAATAAACTCTTGATTTAGCCGAACAGGTTATTTGCTATGTCCTACAGTTGCAGTTTAGAAAATTATAATTGAAAGATAACATAGCATGTTAAGAACTTGCTGCCTAACTGATTAAAACAAACTAAAACACTGTCAAGACCTGACGTTGGATCGCCAAAGTAAGGTACCAAGTGCAGAATTACGAATGAAACATAGGAGCACCAAATAATAATTGAGGCTTTGAAGCAGCATACCAAATTACACACAGGTGAACACACATTGAATGACCATGGCATTACTTTTCATGCAATCTGGAAAAGGGGAGTTGCACATAACTTAAAGCACTTTAAGGCTTAAGTAGCCAGAATCCTTGGCTTGAGCTTTAAATATGAGCAACCCTCAGAAGGTAAAGCATAGAAGACTCTCAGAAAGAAAATAAATCTAAAACTCACACGTACAACAGATTGAGCACATTGGGTGCCATCAGATTCGTGAACTGCAGGAGCCTTGCACAATGGGCAAGTTCTGTGTGGTTTTGTTGTTACTGGAAAAATTGTAAAATCAACAAATAATGTAAGCTACTGTATCTGTTAGTACATACTCGACTCCATAGACAAACACTCTTTACAAGGCATATACTGGGTTAAGTTCAGTATCTGAGAGCTCAGTATTGTCATACCAAGAGCTTGAGCCACTTCTTCTTGACATCTTCTCCTTTTTTCTAATCTTCCTTTGCGCTTTGATTTCACCACATAGTATGTCATAGTACCAAGTACACCAGCCATTGTGACACCACCTATCAAAGATACCAATATTGCTGCCCACTGGAAATGGCGGCCTAGCACAATATAGCAGGAGGCGATGAAAGATATTGTAGTGCAAACCGAAGCTATCCACATAAGCTTGTTGATCACCTCAACAACCCTTCGCTCAGACTTGGTTTCTCCCCTGACAACTGTTATTTGAACTACAACCACTGCCAATGATGTAAATAGAGCTACAGCATTGAAGATGAAGAATATCTTGAAGGATGTAGCCTGAACAACAACTGCAAGTCCATTATTGTCATTTCCACCAGGTGCGGTGAATATAGCTGCAAAAGCAACTGTTGCAAACAGCACAGCAACAACAGTTACAGAGTTTGTAGCATTGTTGATGCCTTCTCTGTGCAACTTTCTGAGTTCCTTAGCAATGCCATGAACATTTTTGTTGGTTTTTCTCGTTTGTTCCAGCTGTGTGTGGACATCTTTCTTTATCTCTGTCACTGTCTTCCGTAGCTCATCTCGAGGCTGATTCAGCTCCCTAGATCTGAGCGCGCCGTGTTGAGATAAAATATCCTTAATTTCACAAGATTCCTCACATACCGGCAACCCTTCAGCTATATCAAAGGCAGTCTTGTGGTCTCTGTTCAGTGCATTGACATGGGTATCTGGTAGCCGCAAAAGAACACTGACTATCTGTAGAAGATAAAACAAAGAGAACATAAGTCCGACAGAAGTTGAAATATAATAGTTAAGTTAGGAGCAAGTAATTGTTTATCATATCAAAGTATCAAACAATCTTTATGCATGTCATGGTAAAATATGGCTGCTTCGAAACTTCAACGATATGATTACCAAACTAATGAGAAATTTGCACAAGATGTTACTTGATGCAGCCTAAGAAAAAATTTGCACATTTTGTGCTAAAAGATTTGATCAGTCCGAAGAATATTTTGGTCCTGATGTATTTGTTTGAATGATAAATTCACCTGAAAGTATAATACTGAGTTTTCAGGGCACTTGAAGAGGTGGGAGGTGAACACTGGCAATTGGACTTGATACGATTCAAATTTCAGTGCCAGTTTTACCAAGAGAAGTAAACCTTAACTGATTTTAGATGATTTAGCAGTGAGGTATAAAGAGTATGTCAAATTATTTTATTTTCCGGATATGAATAAACCTAGGGGCTGAGCCAGCTGGCCTAGTCTGAGTAGCTATTTTTATTCAGGGGATTTCTTTAAAACTGGAAGAAGAATGTTGATGCTTGTGAAACAATGCATAAGATTGTCTAAGAGAAAGCAATGATCATTAATAGGGTGAAGTATCAACCAAAACATGCACATATAGTTTTCTGCAGATGAAGCGTCAATTTTAAAAGTATATCATTATGTATTGTAGATACCTCTGCTCTTTTTTTCCTTGTTGCAACATGCAAAGCAGTATTCCCATTTTTATCTGGTAGCATTACAATTGCTGGATCAGCATCCACTAGGGCTCTAAGAACATCACAGCTTATTCCCTTTACGGCCATATGAAGAGCTGTTTGACCTTTCTTGTCATTTCTTCTTGCTAACTGAGGATCCTTCTCAAGTAGCGCTTTGACAATTCAATATGTCCCTGTCGAGCAGCAAAATGTAAGGCATTTTTTTCCATTATCTCTGGCCATTTCCACTAATCCAAAGTCATCTTGTTCCAGCAACAGTTCAACAACTTCAGTATGGCCCCTCATAGCTGCTGATATGAGTGGAGTAGTATTTGCAGGGCCAAATGTTTTGGCAAGCATCCTATCATGATGCAACATTTCCTGCACAACAGCTGACAAACAAGCATTCCTATGTGTTAGGACAATTTGCTCCAATGTTAATGCACCAAACAGGTGACATAAAGATACTTTGTAGAGTATGTCAACACATAGGGAATATATAATCCTAAATTTTCCTGGATATAAGAAATATAGGTTCTATTAGCTTCACAATTACCATGCACGAATTTGCTCCAATGGCCAAGGGCCACAGTTTGATGTTCCTATGCAACTAAAAACATTTCGTACCATCCCGAAAGTCCCAATTCCAAGTCACTTATACACAAAACTCATTAAAAAAACACTTTATAGCAATCTGTCTTCAAAAGAGCCTACTGTTTTGCAGAGTGATTACTATCTGAATTCAAAGTACACAGGTCTTTTGAAGAGTAATAGTCTGAGTTCATAGGTTAACAAGAGGGCTAGTTTTCGATCTCTTCGCTAACAGATACATAAACAGATAACTGTAACCGAATTATGTATAAAATAATGAGGAGTATGTGATTGTATCTGTCCATATGCCCGCATGCTCTATTTTCTGTATCATGGTATTTGTTGCCTAGAAGCAAAGAAAACTCTAGGCAAATAAAACATTAAACAATATCGTTTTCTCACCTAGACCAGCACTGTGTGCTAGTATGTGCATAGAGCTCCTATAAAAGTAACCGGATGTTAGAGGGTCTATTGAGCCTGGACTGGCAGTATGTTATCATGCACTGTGCATCTATCACTATTTGGTTCAAACTGAGAAGAGGCTATTTACTTGTCAACTGATTTGCCAATTGTATGTAGCACAAGTTATCCGAGAAACTTCTTACTGGTAAACTCGCAGTTGCAAGCTCGATTCTCCAAATGTTATGCTAAATAGACATAGACACACCAATAGTAAGAGAGGGCGCTAAAGGATAGACACTCACCATGACGCCCTTCTCTGGCAGCGACGTGCAGCGCGTCGTACCCCGACCTGTTCTTCGCGGCCAGGCCCTCGGCGTCGAGGTGCCGGAGCAGCTCCACCACAACCTCGAGGTGGCCCCTCTCCGCGGCCGCGACGAGCGGCGTCTCCCCGGCCTCGTTGGGCTCCGCGGCCACCGCGCGCCGCGCCGCCTCGAGGTCCTCCGGTCCCTCCCCGTAGCGGCCACGGCGGCCGCGGCCACAGACAGCGCGCGGCGCAGCGCCGCGGCGTCCCCCGCCCCGCGCGGCCACATGGATGTCGGTATCGTTGTGCCGCCCCGTCACCTGCCGCACGTACCGCCCCCGCTTCCCACTCCCCGAAACAGACATCACCTTCGCCGGGCGTGCACTGGAGGCACCACCATCCTCTGCACAGAGAGAACCACCAACAAAAAATCAATCAGCACCATGGCGCGCGAGATGCTGAGCATCGAACACTTGATCGACCACCACTCCATCGCCCGCCGGACTCACCCTCGTGGATCTCGAGCGACATTGCGAGAGGCGCAGCGCAGTTGGGTTGGGCCCCGTGTCGTGAAAGGGTTTCCAAGGTAGGGTTTGGGCGGGGCGCGCGCTTTAAGAGGAGTGAGCGACCGCGACCCGCGAGTCGGCCGCGGCGGCGTCGTCAGGAGGAAGGCGGGAGGAAGGAGGGGGTAGCAGGGTGGGGGAAAAGGAGGAGAGCGAGACAGAACGTCTCCTTTGGCATTTGTGGAGGTTTTGGTGGGGTACGGGCGGGAGGGAGCGGAGGAGGAATGGTGGGGCCTGCCGGCCAGCGACCCCGGGAGCGGCAGGAGGTGGGGCCAGTGCCGGAATGAGGAAGCTGCGCGGTGGCTTCGAGGAGTGCGCTTTCACTTGGAACGTCGACGTCACGAGAGTCCAAGGAGGAGATGAGTCCAAGACGAAGAGTGTGAGCCAGCGACTGAACGAGGAGTCGAGGATGGCAACGTGGAGCCGTGGATGGAGGAGACTAGTTTGTCACGTCCTCTGTCACACCCACACCGGGAGTTTATTATGGGCTCATGGCACGTTCCGTCTTGTTTTTATACATTGGATGACCGATGACGACCGGCGTGCCGTCCTTCCCTTAACATGGTCGTAAAGATATTTTATTGGCAATGGTTATTGCGTGACAGAGTAACTGAGCTGAGAGTATGAGACGCTGATTGGTAGGTCGTCGACGTGACCATAATCGCAGTCTCATGCACAGTAACAGTAGTAGTTTTATAATGAGTTTTTCGAAAGCAGTTTTATAAGGAGTTGTATTAGAAAGACTCGCGGTCGCGGTCTTTCAACTACCAATGGTTTATCCTCATTTATTACCCTTCTATTTATTCTTTTTTCGTGATGTGGCTATATTTATTGAAGAGAGAGGAAAAAGAAAACCAAGTCTAAGCCTAAGCGGGAGTCTTCGTATAAACCAAGATAATTTGTGAGGTGATGACAAGTAAGCGTGTGACGTCGTGATAGAAAAGTGCGTTGTGGAAGATAGTTTTGACACATTGATATAAAGCACTATAAACCAGTGATAGTTTTAACATTGTGAGTGCCCTTAAGCAATTAACACTGATTTGGTGTCAGGAGCAAGTGACACAGCCTCAGATAACTCCTGGTGTTGCTGGCGAAAAATAATAACGGATCATCAATTCGCTAACTTCAGGTAGATAGATAAATAAATAAATAAATAAATAATGGTCTCTTGGGCCGGCCCGAAACGCCTGCGCCGCACAAATCGGAACGGCCCAAGCAATTAAGTCAAGCAATCAATTCGCTAACTTCTTCAGGTTTGGTCTGTCTTGCAATTAATTGCGCGCCTCGTAGATGACAAACAAATACCGCACCAGCGTATCGCTGTTCGTCGCCGTCCCTGAACATCGATCGCCATGGCTCCTCCTCCCTCCGACGCACAGCCTGGGAGCGAGCCGACAATGGAAGACACCAAGTCTCTTCTCCCGTACCGAACCGTGGACTCCTCGCTGCGCGCCCTGGCCGGGAAGGCCGGGGGCTTCGGCCGGCACGCCATCGGCGGCCTCCACGGCGACGTCTACCACGTCACCAACCTGGACGGTATGTAATAATGTACCACGTCACCAGCCTGGTCGCCATGCCACATTGACGCCCTGACCGATCGGCTGTATGGCAGATGACGGCCCCGGTTCCCTCCGAGAGGGATGCCGCCGGCGTGAGCCGCTGTGGATCGTGTTCGACGTGTCCGGGACCATCAACCTCTCCTCGGGGTGCGCGTCTCCTCCTACAAGACCATCGACGGGCGCGGGCAGCGCGTGAGGGTGTCGGGTGGGGCCTGCAGCTGAGCGAGTGCGAGCACGTGATCGTGTGCGCGCTGGAGGTGGAGGGCGGGCGCGGGCACGACGCGGACGCGGTGCAGATCAAGCCCCGGTCCCGGCACGTGTGGCTGGACCGCTGCACCCTGCGCGACTTCGACGACGGGCTCGTGGACGTGACGGGGGGGCAGCACGGACGTGACCATCTCCCGCTGCCACCTCGCGTCGCACGACAAGGCTGTGCTCATCGGCGCCAGCAGCGCCCACGTCGAGGACCGCTGCATCCGGGTCACCATCCACCACTGCTTCTTCGATAGCACCAGGCAGAGGCACCCGCGCGTCAGGTTTGGCAGGGTGCACCTCTACAACAACTACACCAGGGACTGGGGCATCTACGCTGTCTGTGCCAGCGTTGAAGCGCAGGTAAACATAACTGATTCCGAAGCACCACCAGTCAGTCTATCAGATCACTAATATATAGTTACCGCTGTGTGAATGAATTATGATTTTGTCGATCGAGCTACCTCAGATTATCTCCCAGTGCAATATTTACGAGGCAGGAAAGAAGAGCGAAGTCTTCAGGTACTTGGAAGAACAGGTAATAATCAGTACGTAGTACATTCCTATTTTCCTACTAAGCACAGTTATTTTTTTTTCTCAAAAAACTGAACCGGAGTTTGAATTGGTGATGTATGCAGGCAGCAGACAAGGATGAAAGCGCAAGGGGGTACATCAGGTCCGAAGGCGACCTGTTCCTGAACGATGCAAAGCAGCACGCAGCAGCAGGAGATGAGCTGCAGGACTTCAAGGTCCAGGACTCCTACGAATCTTGTTCGGTCCAGCCCGCGTCAGTGGCGCTCAAGGTGATCCTGCAGAGCTACGCCGGCTGGCAGCCGGTTCCGCTCCCGGCAGATGTTTCTTTGACAGAAGTTGCTGATGATACCGCCTGAAATGTGACCCACTGCAATACTCTACTGCACTTTTCCTTTTTTTTTTACTACGGAATACTCTGCTTAATTTAGCTAATAAAATAATACAATAATAAGTAGCATACATATCTGCAGTACCATGCTACTCGCTGTATGTAATACTACATCGGATAAGTATCATACATATGGTCAATAAAGTAAAGTGGTTCTTAAAATATCTAATGATGAACTGAGCTCATCGCATTTCGTTTCTCACCAAACGTCCAAACCTGTGGATCAAGTTATCTTCCCGTTGGAAGAAGATCAACAGGAAGGGAACCGATAATCAGTAGTGCTACCTGATTTGGACCAATTGAGCTATCCCGTTCACAGTCATTCTGAATGCACCCTGTTTTTCTAGCTGCAGAGGTTTTGTTTAGTCCGTTTCAGTTTTAGGCACCTTGTTTCAAAGGGACCAATGCTTCCATAAGCACACAAGTATAAAGAAACTGTGACCTTCAATTGGCTTGCTTCCCTTATTCTAAAGGACTTGGAGTTGAGGATTGTAAGGTCATTCTTAATGGGGTTTAAGTGAGTGTTTAAATGCAGCGTTAAATCTTGTGCCACATCGTCAAAAACTTCACTTTTTGCGTAAACGCCCTAGGAGAGAGAAGGGAAAAGTTTCACGTGAAACCTTTGGGCACAGTTTCACATGCGTTGTAAACGGGGTGAAACCCCATTGAGACAGAAATAGAGTTTCACCATGGAACTATGCAATTAAACCATGCCATGAGAGAGAGATCGTGGGACCCTTGAGCCTATAAAACTGTACAATGAAGCGTGCATTGAGAGAGGCGGCTATTTCAAGCCAAAGTTTCACATCTTGGAAACCAGGGAGGTGAAACTCTCCATTGAGACCGACACCTGTGCTGGTAACCGATTTCTGTGTTCAATGGGCAGTATAAATGTCATGTGCAGGCACCTGCCGTGTTAAGTTGTAAAGCCATTCCGAGGGCATAGCCATGGTATGTTCAAGAGCATCCTACTCGAATGACTTGGTACTACAATCTAAATCTTATGGTTCATCTTGAAGTCTTGATTCTGTTACGTGATATGTGTAGGATCACCAAAGCGAGGATATTAAGTACGAAGAGGTCGGTTCTTTTTGTCAGAGCACTCTGGTCATGGTCGCTTACTCGCCTTGTTGATCAATCACTTTTGCTGAGACCCTGACTTCCCACATGCAGGAGTTTATTGTGAATTCCCGGGGCAACAAGCTGTTCACATGCAGATGGACACCACAGAATTGCCAGCCAAAAGCTTTGATCTTCATCTGTCATGGTACCAATGCACATTCTTCCTCTGTCTCTGTTCAGCCAGTTGCCGGCACAAAATCAAGCATACTATTTACTACGGTCGCTCTTGATTTATCTTCTGCAGGAATTGCAGCAGAGTGTAGCATATCAATGAGGGGTAACAATACCATCTTCTAAAAACTATTTATCTTACTAGTATTGTTGAATAACAGAGATGGATGAAACATGGCACTAACATAGACAAGCTGCACAAAAACATCCAGATACCGCGGCTCGATTGATGCAGGCAGGATATGGTGTCTACGGGATAGATCATGAGGGCCATGGCAGATCATCAGGAAGCAGGTGCTACATACCAAACTTT